>JAODAL010001764.1:0-217622 GCA_025379985.1 Phyllomedusa bahiana
GGCACCTAGCAAACTGATCTCCTCATCTTCCTCCTCCCCTCAATTCGCGCCAACCTCTTTCCAAGGCGGACGTCGTAACATCGGTCTGGGGAATACCCTCCTCCCCCTCCTCCGCTGCCTCGGGCACAGCTTCAACCAGCCCTGACTTGCCTGAGATGATGCACCCTGAGAGCTGATGCGCCACCTTGCACTAGCTCTGGACCCCAAAACCACTGCCTAATGAAGACCGATAAATTTGGTAAACTGTGGGGCCCTTGTGGATTTAAACGGAGAGAAAGGCTCCGTGTCCGCATCTGTGTCCGTCTCCTCCTCCGTCGCGGGCGGGACCTGTTGTTTCAGAGTGCCCAAACCCGATCGTTCCAGAACTAAGATAAACCACAATGCTCATGCTGACAAGGGCATTGTCCGCACTGACCATTTTGGTGGCTTCATAAAACTGGCAAGGATGGTGCAGAGCTCTTTCCCCGCCGCCACTCTCGGGGGTGCCACACCCCCCGGTCCGTACCGCTGCTTGTCAGGCCATGTGTCACTTCGTACTGCGTAATGGCATTGCGCTGCGCCACAATCGCTGGAGCATGTGGAGGGTGGAATTCCAGCGTGTTGCCACGTCAACAATGAGACGGTTGAAGGGGAGACCGAGCTGACGCTGCATGACATGTGCCAGGCAAGGTATGTGCTCCAGCCTACCGATCTTAAGGGCGGCCAGCAGATTTCGCCCGTTATCGCACACCACCTTGCCTGGCACAAGGTTCTTGTCACCCACACCAGCGCTCGGTCTCCGTTGCTTAGAGCCTCCACAGCTCCTGACCTGTGTGTGGACGGTCTCCAAGGCAGATTAATTTCAACACGGCCTGGTGTCTCTGGCACGTGAGCCACCAGGGGACCTTGGGAAAGAGCCCTGCACCATCCCTGGGGTTTTGAAGAGCGTGCGCCGAGCCTGAGAGCCACCGTCCCCCCCGGAGACATCCCCCAGCTCACCCCAGTGAGCTGTCACAGAGATATAGCGGCCTTGGCCGTGCTTACTAGCCCCTGTGTCGGGGTGAGATGGACTTTTCCGGACACAGATGCAGACAACGCGCTTGAAATTTTAGATGACACGTGGCTGGCCAGGGCAGGGACGGCTTTTCTGGCAAAGAAATGCCTGCCCTGCATCTGGTATTGGGAGCAGGCGAGGGCCATGACGTGGCGGAACCCATCTGTGTCCACCAGACGGAAAGGCAACATTTCCAAGGCCAAAAGCCTGGAAAATGCCGACATTCAGGCTTTTGGCTTTGGGTTTGGTTTTGGTTAAAGTGTTTCTTCTGCTCCCAAACCTGGAAGACAGAAGGCTGGCTGCGAGAATGGCCGCTGTAGGGCGTGCAGGTCGTCAAACTGGCGGAAGGAGAAGGGGTAGGATGGGTCTCTGGTGGTGCGGGTGGTACGCGGGGGACGCTGGAAGCTGAAGCGGAGGCTGATCACTGATCATGACTCTGAGAGACAAGGGCAGCTGAGGAAGCATTGGTGGTGGAGGAGGAGGAGGGCGGAGCCCAAAGGGGGGGACAGTGGTTGGAGGGCCCGCGTCGGTCTGGCCTTTTTTGGGCCCAAAGTGTTCCCTCCATTTCAACTCATGCATTCGCTGCATGTGACTAGACTTTGTTGGTGGGGGTTTAAACCCAACTTAAGGTTCTTGCCTCATTTAAAGCGTTTACGGCAAAGGCGGCATATGACATCGCTGGGTGAATCAGAGGCTTGCTCAAAGAAGGCCCAGGCTTGAGAGGCCCTGGACCTTTTTGACGGCGATAAGCGAGGAGCGGGGTTTCCGCTGACCGTGGCTGGCGGAATCATATCAGCGGACTTCGCGACCGCCCTCTCCCTTTTTTGTGGGGGGCCCCGTATTGACACTACCCCATCGTCTTCCTCCTCGTCACTGATGAAGCGCTCGAAGCAAATTCTGCGGAAAAGACCAGGATGGATCCGCAATGTCGTCATTATCATCATCAACAACACAGGTGACTTGGTCTCCTGACTTTCTGCATCCAGAAACTGCGGGCTAAAAAGCAAGGGCACTGCAAGGCGTTGCCGACCGCCCGGGATTTTGCCGATTGACCGGCTTCCTCACCTCCTCTGATGGCATCAGTAACTGGGCGTCCCGAGCAGACTAAATCATCCTCTTGATCTTTTAACATGCCTTCTGACCCCAACCCCATTTGTCATCAAAGAGGTCTTCAGACAATGGATTATCCAAAAGTGGTGGGTACACGAGTTGACATTTTTGGGGTGCTTCATGTTGGACAGATGCTGATGATGCTGATACGGGCATTTGTGGCCGTGACTGCGAGGACAGGGGGTAAGACTGCTAGATCAGGTTGCATTAACCACTGAAGGACAGATTGGCGACGATGTCGTTACTTAGATTCACAGGGCCCTGACCCCCGCGATGACAGGCCTGACGGGCCTGCAACTGGACGATGCGCTGGCCATGCGTGTTGTCGCCAGCACTGGAAGGAGCACCTTCTCTCGTACCTCTACTCCATGTGCTACCCCCCTCTTTGCTCCTTACCACCTGCATTTCGCTCATGTTCAGAAATATAAAAATTTGAGAAGGTATGGGAATAGTTTTGGAAAGTCTCTTATTAAAAGACGGCAAATCACAGCTATTTCAAATCCCTCTAATCAAACAAAATTGCTGCAAGGTGTCTATCAACAAATCTGGACTGGGGGAAAAGTCCAAAAAACACGTATCTGTTATGTTTGTATAATAAAACGGTATTTTTTGCACCTTTCAATTCACCTGTGTGAATATAGAATTGCTGTTTTAAAAATTTACGTAGATGCTGCGTCAATGAACAGTGCTGGGGGACCAAAAATCAAAAAAAAACGTAACTGTTATTTTTGATATAATAAACGGTATTTTTTGCACCTTTCAATTCACCTGTGGTGAATAAAGAATTGCTGTTTTAAGATTTACGTAGTTTGCTGCGTCAATGAACAGTGCTGGGTGCGCAAAAGTCAAAAAACACGTAACTTATTTTTGATATAATAAACGGTATTTTTTGCACCTTTCAATTCACCGTGGTGAATATAAAAATTGGTTTTAAGATTTACGTAGATGCTGCGTCAATGAACAGTGTGGGTGCGCAAAAGTCAAAAAACACGTAACTGTTATGTTTTGATATAATAAACGTATTTTTTGCATCTTTAAATTTCACCTGTGGTGAATATAGAATTGCTGTTTTAAGATTTACGTAGTTTCTGCGACAATAAAACAGTTGCTGGGTGCGAAAAATGTCAAAAAACACGTAACTGTTATTTTTTTATATAATAAACGGTATTTTTTGCACCATTAAATTCACCTGTGGTGAATATAGAATTGCTGTTTTAAGATTTACGTAGATGCTGCGCCCAATGAACAGTGCTGGGGTGTGCAAAAAGTAAAAAAACACGTAACTGTTATGTTTTGATATAATAAACGGTATTTTTTGCACCTTTCAATTCACCGTGGTGAATATAGAATTGCTGTTTTAAGATGTACGTAGATGCTGCGCAATGAACAGTGCTGGTGCCCCAAAAGTCAAAAAACACGTAACTGTGATGTTTTCGTACGATACACGGTTTTTTGGCAACAAACAACCTGTGCTGACTACAAATTGCTGGATTGTAATTAAGTGCAAGGGGGCTATATCAACAGTCACAGGTGTAAGGGGTAAAATTAAAAATGAACACCTATCTAAAAATGTATACGATAATAAAAGTGGAGTTTTGCAGCTAACAAAGAGACCTGCAGTTTGCTAGAAATGATGTTTATCCAATATAAGTTCAGGCTGCCCAATATCCAGGAAATATTTCAATAGCAAACTGTTAATAATAAAGCTGTTGCAGTGCAATTCTACACTAAGTCTTGGTGAACTTTATCCAGTGTTCTTTATAGATAGAGCTTGTCTGTGTTCGCCGCGGCCCCCCCTCCCCCCCTCCCACCGCCGTGATTTACAGCGGTAGATGCCCGCTTTAAAATTCTCTAGCTAACTACATAAAATCTTCAAATCTCTAATTAAACTAAATTTGAAGGATCTCAGATAATATTAGAGGTTTCTCGGGGCAGAAATATACGAATTTCGCTGAGCTGTGTGGCCACAGGCAGAATGAAGGTCCTATCCCGATGAACCGCTGAGAGACACTGAGGCTGAAACAGGAAACCTTTTCTATTAAAACGGGGTCATGTGATTTTTCCACCAACGCAACCATACACATCCCCAGTCATGACTCGCACACACATCTCATCCTGCTCTATTCTTAATCCATTTCTGGCCCCCAAAATTACAGAAGCGCCAAAAAAGGCCGATCTTAATAGATGAGCACAGTTTTAAACCTAATTATCGCATGATCGGGAAATTTTCCCGATCACAAAAAAACCTTTGCCGATTTCAACTTGTCGTAAAAATCGCTCAACACACTTTTAACAAAATTTTTTTTCATAGGTTTTTGGTTTAATATTTATGGCTGTACCATGGTATAATAAGAATCAACCCAGAATCTCCAGCATTTGAAACAGAAAGAGCCAATGTTACAACATCTTCATTTTATTACTTGTCATTCAATAATCCAAATATAGTGAAAAAGAGACCTGTATCCCCCACGGCCTTAATGTGAAACAAGAAATGTTTACCAATATTTTACCATTAGTTGCTTCATTTTATATACATGTATTTTGTTTTTTTATAATGGTTTTTACATATTCGTAATTTGTAAATCAGAATTAATTATCTACTGCATGAGTTTATGTGATTCACACACTGATTAAGGTATACCCCAAACTGTCAGTGTGACCCTGATGTGTTTTTTTTTTCTTCTTTTTGTGATTTGGATTTTATAATGGCAAATAATAAAATGAATATATTTTGACATTGGCTCTCCCTGGTTTGAACGCTGGAGATTTTTGGTTGACCTTTGTTGCTGAGTGCTTAGGCTTCACTTCTCTGAGCAGTTACCAGCAGAAAGAAATCAAGCAATTTGGGGTGAGCTGGATTTTTGTGTTACTTTTTATGGTATGATAGGGAAAGTCACCGGGATACGGGGCCACCCTTGTCGGGTCAATTACATCGTCTTGTGAGAGGCCACACTAGGTGGAGATATAGGGAAAGACTTTATGCTACCCTAGCCTCTGTGTACAGTAGCTTTGTCTGGAGTTTTTCAAAGAAGCGAAGACATGCATGATAATGGAGAACTCCAGTGACATTTATGTACAAGTAACCATGAGTCCCTAACCAATATACTGTATATCCCTTGCTGTGGTTTGATCACCATCATCATCATTATCATAATTTATTTTAGAGCGCCCTTGATTCCAGGGCAGTGTACATTTCAGACGGGTACATGAATAAAATTGGTCAAACAATTAGAAAGTGACAGCAAGTGACTAACAACTGGTACCAACTGCAAAATATGATCGACAGTTACATCTACAAGGTTTCTAGGCTTTGATATATTGTTATTTATTATCCACTGACATTGTTTTAGAGATACATTTTTCCTGAAGTTGTTAAATAAAAGTTATATTTTAGTAATTAGTTTAGACAGTAATTTTTGTTGATGTAAAATGGCTCTATTATCAAGTATTTAGCAGTGATACCCCCGCCCCCCTTTAGGTGTGCAATACAACTATAAAACATTCTAATAACCAGGGGGTGAGTACTTACATTTTAAATTGTTTATTTTGCTTGGGTACAGTTTAGTGTTTTAAAATTTCATTAATAAGAGTGAAGCTTAAAATTTCATATTGGGAAAAAGGGAGATTTTTTTCCATTAGGGGAATACAGGACTATGCAGACAGGCAGTGGAAGAGAAACATAGAAGAGAAACAGAATACTGAACCCTACCACTGTATACCAGAAGATTAGTCTCCGCAACTAGGGATGGGTTAATGTAATAAAGTGTGTAACTATAGATACACTTTAAATAACTTTTCACTATTGTACTGTCACTTGTTTTACTGTAATCTAAAGGGTTACTATAGACAGGGCTCCAGACTTTTACTCACATTTTGTCAAGATAGGCTAAAAACTCATTGTAATTCTGCTTTTATCAGAAAGAATCAGAAAATGAGAGTATGAGACCTATTCGTGACATTTTCAGAAGACCACTCAGATGTGTCATTTCACTGCAAAGCAGATGAGTACCATGAAGAAGAGACAAGAACAATACCTCTTTTCTAGTTCGGAGTCTCCTAGTGTTCCATTTAACAACTGGTTTGGCGTCCACTTTAATGTTAAGTTTTCACCACTCTGGTGCAGGGATAGATATCCGGGAATAGCTTCCATATCTTCTTTCTGACCAAAGATATATAATGTTTAAATATAAAAATAAAATCCAGGAATGCAGTATTATATATTGTGTTACATATTTTAAATAACCTGGTCAGAGGCAGATTTACTAAATATGCAAGCTGTGGCCCTTTAAATAAGAGGCCACTACTATCCTACAACACACAGGGCTCCCTACTAAAAGAACACATTACTTGTTGATCTGCACACCAGTGACGGTTTTCTGGAGAGCTAGCACCCTCTATCATTAAATTAAAGGAATTGTCTCACCATGCAGTTTCACAGAGCCAAAGCAGTTTTAGATTAATGCTTCCTGTCTCTTCCTGGTCAGACTGTGGGTGGATCTACAGCAGTGAGTAGCATAGCAGCCCTATACCTAGACATGATAGCAGGAGATGTTATCTATAGTCTAGAGTCAAGTAAACACTTAGAAGTAATTACCCTCCTTTGTTTGTTAGAGATAACATTCCATTCTCAAGCTGCGGAGTCCTGTCTGCCAACCAGTGGTGACATCACTCCCTGCTATCAGATAAGACAGAGCAGAGAGACAAAGGGATAGCAGGTTGGTAACCCAGAGAAACCTGTGTGCACTCAGAGCAGATAAAAGCTCTTTTACCTTCTTATCAGGAAAAAAATCAAAAGAGACACGTATCTGGAAAAAGTGTCGATTTTACTTTCCCTACATGTTGAAATCTTATCTTTGTAATGAGACAACCCATTTAAGGGTAGTCCACAAGGGAAAGAAGTGGTTAGAATTTTCCATGTGCATTTGCAGAATGAAAATCTATAGTGTCTCTGCAGCAAAAAATAAACAGAAATGCCGGATCCATACCAAATTTTCCAGATTCTGGTGCAAATTGGTTGTACCGTCACTTGTTTTACTGTCATATAAAGGGTTACTATAGATTGGGCTCCAGACTTTTACTCCCATTTTGTCAAGATAGGCTAAAAACTCATTGTAATTTGCAGAATGAAAATCTATAGTGTCTCTGCAGCAAAAAATAAACAGAAATGCCGGATCCATACCAAATTTTCCAGATTCTGGTGCAAATTGGTTAATCTTTTATTCTGTAGATTACCAAAAAATCCCCCCCAAAAAATCAATGGGTTCAAATAGGGCCAAAACTGGGGACTTTACTGTAGATCTGCAGGTCATCTGCAAAATCTGTAAAAAGAGATTTCATTGCAGATTTTGACCTTCTTGTTGACTTTCTTGTTGTAGTCAATGGCAAAAATCTGGAGCCAGTCTGTGATGTCTCCACAACGACATAAATGGACATGCCGCTGATTCCAAATCTGAGCAGATTTTCGTATGGATTTTTATTTCACAGTATGTGGATGATTTTTTTTTTATATCTCATCCAGTTTGCAGCAACTTGTAATAGGCAAGAAATTTTCAGGCCACAAAATGTGGACATTTAATCCATAGTGTAGCCGCCTCTTGTGAACATACTCTCAAAGTGTGCCGCTTGAGATAACACAACAGTGTTAGAGGTAGTCAACTATGGCATCACAAAGGTCTTTCTGCTCAGTAAACTGCTGTGACAAGACAAGTCAGATATGCTGCTGTGACATTACAAATAGCAGGTAAGCAGATGTCAGCTACTGTGATATCACAACTGTATTTCAGTCAGAAGAACTGCTGTGACATCACAAGTGGAATTCAAAAGACAAACAGCAGTCAGCTGATGTAATATTGAAATGGTATATCACTTAGTTAACAGCCTGTGACAGCACAAATGAACTTCACTCAGGTAACTTGCTGTGCCATCATAAGGAGGTTTCAATCAGGACCTCTACTGTGACATCACATGTGGGTCTAAGTCATGTAAGCTATTGTGACATCATAACTATTTTTGTCTAGTAACTGCTGTGACATCACAACCATGCTTTTGTCTTACAAGCTGCTATGACATCACAAGTGAGCTTCAGATATGGAAATAACACCTACATCTAGTTATATTACAAGTATGTAAAACTAAGGTAATTTGTTGTGCCTTCACAGTGGGTGCCAGCAGGAAGGTTTCAGTCAGTTATATTGACTTATAACTAGTAATAGTCTATTACTCCCAAAATATGGTGGAATATTGCCCTTCAGCAGTCTATGGCTAGCACCTTGTGAAGTAGCCGGTATGCACACCATTGAGACAGGTGCTTAGTGAAAGCGTTAACCAGCTAGGTAGCTCACACAAAATAATAGGTATAGAGATATGCAAAAAGTGAATGTTTTTATTAATCAATGTACAGCTGAAACCAGAAGTTTACATACACTATATAAAAAGACATATGCATGTTTTTCTCACTATCTGACATGAAATTAGAATAAATCTTACCCGTTTTAGTTCAATTAGGATTACCAACATTATTTATATTTGCCAAATGCCAGAATAATGATAGAAAGAGAGAATTTTTTAAAGTAATAAAAATGCCTTAAAATGTTCTTATTCTGGCATCTGGCAAATAAATATTTCTGGTTCCTAATTGACCTAAAACGGGGAAGATGTATTCTTATTTCATGTCAGATAGTGAGAATAACATGCAATGTGTCTTTTTATATAGTGTATGTAAACTTCTGGTTTCAACTGTATATTAGAAAAAAGGGGGGAAGGAGAGAAAAGTGATAATTCTCATGACAGTTATCAGGAAAGTCCTGTCTGCCCAATAGCAAGAGTCTATAAGATGCTGCTATTACATTGATGTTCGTATCTTGTTGAATTCTGGTATGTTCTGGGTTCCTTCCTCCAATCGTCTTTTAGTAGGCAGATAGAGAAAATCTTTAGTGCTGTGTGTCCTGAAAGCATGCGTCATCCTTATCAAGCAGCAGGCAGAGGAGAAGTGTAGACTACCCAGGAACTAGTATATGAATATGGCTGCAGAGTGACCATAACCCTACTGAGATTTACCAATATCCCAATCCTGTTGTAAGATAGTTACCAGCGATATCACATTGAAAAACTTTCCTGATAACTGTCGTGAGAATTGCCGGTTATCTCTCCACCTCCCCTTTTTTTTCTACATTGATTAATAAAAACGTTAACTTTTTTGCACATCCCCATATCTCTTATTTTGTGTGCCATTAATCTCAATCCTTATGGCTAGCACCTGTCTGTCAGATTAACAGCTGGAAATTAAGGAGCCCATATACTGTTTTCGCACATGGGCCCTTGGTTGTTGGTTCCCTCTACTCCCCTCCCCGACTCCTGACAAACACATTGGGAGTACAACCATAAAATCACATACTGGTTGGACCAGGACATTATTTTTCCCATAGAGAAGATGTATCCTGGAGTTTTGGTGAAGTGACTCAACATATTCTCTAGCTGATGCTGCAAACTTATCTTCTGACATACTACCACTGGAATGTCGCTTTTTGATCTGTTGAAAAACAAAAAAACAAAGGTTACTATTTTTACATAAGTTTTTTAGGCATTTAAAAAAAAAACAGTAAAAAATATTTGGAGGAAATTGCACATGTAAGTATGTAATACAAGATCATTTGTTATTAGGTTCTGATTTACAAACTTTTCAAAACCAGTCAAGAAACCTCCAAAAAGCATCTTACTGGGTTTTTTTTACATTTATTTTAGCAAATATTAACTACCTCTTAAGGAGCTGTTTTATTACCAACAACTCTTTAGGGTAGGAATACATGGTGAGGCCATGATAGTCTCGGCTACAATGTGTCCGCCAATAGTCACACAAAATATCGGCAAAGTCATGTGACTATTGGTGGACACATCGGAGGCTGCACCATGTATTCCTGCCCTTAATCGAAGATCCCCAACAGTGATTGCCATTGGTCCTGCAATCAAAACCCCCAGCAACTGCCAGAGAAAGATGACGCTAGCTATGCATGTCTATTGCAGGCAACATGTAGCAATCAAATAAATGCCTGTCCATGCAATAATTCAGTTGTTCCAGTCTGCCACAGCCATAGACTAAAAAAAAATGCTTGGTTTGCACATCCAAAAATTATAATTTTTTTTTTTTTAAATGAGCATAGGTGCATTTTGGTGTGGCAGTAAAATACAAACACAATCCAATATCAGCAGCACTCTACTAGCACTAAAAAACAGTGAAAAGGAGCATAAGACTTATTGGAAAAGCATTTCTGCTTCTAAAGATACATGAAAATGAAGTTCTTTGTGTACATTTTTAATCAAAACTGTAATAAGCCCACCTGCCGTCGACAAGGCGACCTCAATACAGATGGGAATCTAGTCTATATGTTACCCTTTTTGGTGCCTGTTCAGAACTCCACATTTCAGGGAGAGAAGATCCCAGCTACAAGCTGATCTGCATTGATTTAAAAACCTGTGCAGATGGGTGGAGCGCAAAAGTTTTGATCAAAAATGTACACTAAGAACCTTATGTATCTAAAAAAGCAGAAATGCTTTTCCAATAATTCCCATGTTCCTTTTGATTGCTTTTTAGTGGTAGTAGAGTGCTGCTGATATTGGATTGTGTTTGCCAGAGCCATAGAAGCAGTTTGATATACAGTGATCCCTCATGTTATAATATTAATTGGTTCCAGGACAACCAATGTAAGCTGAAACTATTGTAACTTGAGATCATAACTTAATGAAAAACTGGAAAGCTTCCAGTATGTCAACTTAACGTAACGCAAAATGAAAATTAAAAAAATAACTGATACAGATAATGCCAGTCCCTACATATAAATAGGTGCTGGAATATAGAAATCACTTTCTGTGATGAGGGTAACTATTTTAAACAAGGTTCTAGAAAAATAACATGTAGGTGTCAACACCTGGTATCCAATGAAGCGGCTCATGTTAAGAGTAGTACTGCCCATTTGGCAGTCTAGTTGTGCCTTTGTACAGTAGGACCAGTGTGCTACCAGTGAAAAGCCCATGTTGATTTCCTGGATCTTTATAAACTCCCCATTGAGTATGGCTAATCGACTATGGCTAGTTCAAAGTCATGGCATATCAAAATTAAAATTCACAACAAAAATATGAGATCTATGCTGCAGGGTGAAATAGGAGTAGACGGCAGACCTGAGGGCCAAAATTAAGCCCCTGACTGCCTTGACAACCTCTGCCTCCTTACTATTGACTGTGCTAAGTGGTTAAATGGATGGGAGCAGAGTAAGTGTGATATAACACAACTAACCCCCTCTGCATATGTAGTGAACTCAGCTTCTAAGCCAGCACCATATTGTCCCTGGGGGAGCATGGCCAATACATTTTAGCTTAGTCAGTCAGTGCAATTTATATTGCTAGTGCACTAGAACGACTAGCTAGGCAGTATTTGAGAGTTGCAGCTGCACCTAATTTACCTCATATTCATGCAAAACTGGCTATTTTAGATTACTTAAATTGGTCACGTTAAAAGTTAAAAGGGTTGTCTCACTAAGTTGATTCGTCTTTTCTCAGTCTTGTTTTTTTTTGGTTTAATTTTGAATTCAGGGGAGTGTTTACTGGCTTCTACTAGGCTGCAGTAGAAGCCAGGTCTGTAGCTGTAGCAACCAGTGCTGGCTGCCTATCAGGAGAGATCAAACAGGTCTGTAGCTATAGTGACTTGAGGAGCTGATGCAGCCCATACAAGAGGGGATATCTCAGAATAGATAGGACACTGTTAATGGACATATATTGCAAAGGGACTTGTTTTTGCAAGATCTTTAACATAAAAAGCAATCCTTGTAGTGAGACGACCCCTTTAAGTTTTAGCCTGGATAGGCAGGAATTTTTCATTAGTTTAGCTTGGGGAAAAAAATTTGCAATCTGCTTTTTTAGCGAATTAGTTATGTGTATTGTCCCTGCACACATCCGGCATGGATGTACAATAGAAGTCGCCAAAGAGTTTTTGAACAGGTACAAATCAATATAACAAATAGATTGGAAATTATTATGTTATCTGAAGTCTGGAATATTAACAACACACATATCACAATAGTATAACAATCTCATTTTTTATTGGGACTGTCCTACAAACAGGATGACAAAAAAGTAGGGCTTAAACAGAAGCATTTTCCATGATAGAACAGGGGTAGGGCTTAAAATGTCCTATAATTCAGGACTGGAAAGGTGGGAGGAATTCAAACATTTTCAAGGTTAAACAGTTTTACAAAAAGGAGGTTTCATTACATTGCTGGTTGTGCATTGTCTAATACAAGACACCTTTCTGTAGTCATTGCCAAATTCAGAGAACATTTTGGCTTGGCTACTATGCCTTGGCTGGTCCTCTTAAGTGCAAGTCACATTGTGCAGTGGCGTGCTTTAGCCAACCAGATGATAAGTTTTGTAGGAACAGTTTAATTTGCTGAGCACCAGTGAACTGCGGCAGCACAAATGAGCAGATAATAGCCCTTCCGGTGTCGGAATATTTTCCAGGTTTCTCAAACCAAGAGAACATTTGTTTCTGTGCTAATTCCTCCCTGGTATCAGAGCTTGCCCTTCTATCCGCTATTAATACATGTGTGTGACTCATACTCTCGCCTCATTCATCCTGGTAAGAATGTATTCTTAATGGTTATTTGCTTTTTAAAATCAAAGACAAATTTCAGCATATTTGTCTTTGTAGGTCAGAACATACGGCTTGTGATGTCAGTGTCCCAGTAGCTGAAGATGGTGCTATTTGTTTCTGATTTATGTCAAATTGTATTTTTAGGTTTGTATTGCGTTATTTATAAATCTACACAAAGGTTGTCAGTCATCTCAACTACTTTATAGGAATTCAGACTGTGTAAAAGTGGTCCTAACCCATGATTCAAGTACAATAAAGGCAGATAAAAGTCAACTTGTTTAGCTTGGAAGAGGGTGAAATGATTAATACCAAGCAATACACCAGGAGTGACTATTGGGCAATAGCTATATGTAGGTGCCTTTAGTTGTTGATAAGGCGAAGCTGGAAAGGCAGTTTTGATAGAAGCGATTATATCGTAAGAAACCTTTTTTTCTGACCGCACTAGTCTCCGGTTTAACCACAAAACTTAATTTATTGCTCCATTGTTCCAGTTTTGGCATGGACGATGACCAATTTTATAAGGCTCAAAATCACTATTTTACAGCTCTAAGTGGATAGATGGAATAAATTAGTATTTGCTCCATTGTTCCAGTTTTGGCATGGACGATGACCAATGTTAAGGCTCAACCTCACTATTTTACAGCTCTAAGAGGATAAATGGAATAAATTAGTATTTGCTCCATTGTTCCAGTTTTGGCATGGACGATGACCAATGTTAAGGCTCAACCTCACTATTTTACAGCTCTAAGAGGATAAATGGAATAAATTAGTATTTTCTCCATCGTTCCAGTTTTGGCATGGACGATGACCAATGTTAAGGCTTGACATCACTATTTTACAGCTCTCATTGGATAGATGGATTAAATTAGTATTATGCACATTTGGTTTTGAAGACCATGCATTTTACATTGGTGTATGTGCTGTCCATAAGTGTATGTCATCCACTCAGATACATCATCACGTTGTCTGTACAGAGCTAAAATTTAAAGCTGGAAAAGTTTTTTAATTTATAAAATAATTAAATTTACACCAAAAAATGTATGAGATATCACGGCTGTAAACAATAACTAGGGTTGTAGATGTATTGGAGCTACACCTACTACTACTATCCAGCCGGACACATGATGATTGCAGCAGCACAGTTTGTCTTTCAGGGCTGTTACCTATTCACTTATGCACTATTGGTAGGAGAATTATAGCTGTTTTTGTAGATATATATAGATAGTATTGATATTTCTTTATTTGTTTTACTGCTAGCTATCCTAGTTTGCAATTACAGTGCTGATATCTCATACTTTTTTGATGGATATTAAATTATTTTATTATTGGCTCCAAGGCTACAGGAGATTCAATTGTTATTCAGCAGCTGACACAATTGTGCGTTTTTTTTTTTTTTTAAAGCACAGTTACCCTGTTAGTTTTTTTACTGTTATTTATAAATTGTTACCCATCCATTAATGGTGCCCCACACGGCTGCCCAAGGGCTTGTTCACACGGAGTTTTGCCTCCGTATGAACATACGCTTTTTAGATGTGTCTCGGGGACCGACAGGACGGACCAAGAGACACACCGAACAATTAGCAGTGACATTATCACTGCTGGCAACGAGGACCACGCAGCGGCGTTCACCTGGGAGATCGCCGCTGCGTGTTTGCCTCGCGCCTGTCGGGTCCGTCTTGCGGATGCGATCAAAGAATTGACATGCAATTCTTTGATCGGGTCTGTAAAGGGAACCCGACAGGCGCGAGGCAAACACGCAGCGGCGATCTCCCATGTGAGGCAAAACTCGTGTGAACAAGCCCTAAGATACCATGACATTGAAAGTGAATTTCACTCAGGTAGCTTGCGGTGACATCATTTCAGTCATGACCTCTACTGTGACATCACAAGTGGGTCTAAGTCATGTAACCTGTTGTAACAACAAAACTGTTCTGCGTGGTAACTGCTGTAACATGTCACATGTGCTTCAAGGCATGAATGAGGTAAGCCGCTGTGACATTACAACCATGCTTTTATCTTATATGCTACTGTGACATCACTAGTAGACTTCAGGCATAAAAACAGCAGTCGCTTCTACTAATATCACAATGAGTGAAACTTAGGTAATTAGCTGTGCCATCACAGTGGATGCCAGCAGGTGGTTTTCAGTCAGTTATGTTGAATAGCAGAACCAGCATGGGTCTATGTCTCCCAAAATATGGTGAAATTATGTACTGGTAAGAGATTTTCTGCACAGCCATGGATGAGGCAGTCTATGGCTAGCACCTCTATGTCAAATTACCGTTGGAAATCAAGGTTTCCAGACACTGTTCTCGCACATGGGCCCTATGTTGTTGGTGTCCCCCCTCCCGACACTCTCGATAATGACAGTGGGAATACAATTATAGAATCACATACTGGTTTGACCAGGACATAATTTTTTCCTATAGAAGATGCATTGGGTTTTCTATTCTTATTAAAGAACAGAAAGCTGGAAACCAGAATGGAGATGTGAACAGAGTTTAAGATAAGAACTGGCATAGTCTTGCTGCTGTCAAGCTGTTTACTGGTCAACACAGTGCCCTTTCAACTCGCCTGACAGTCTGGTTGTTAGTAACATGCTGACTAAACTCAGGGCTGGTAAGAAGCATGTTCTTAGAAAACAGTCTGGTTGCTAGGAACATGCTGACTAAACCCAGGGTTGGTAAGAAACATGTCCTTAGCAAACAGCCTACCTTGGTCATCAGCTTGCTGTGTTACAAAATGTCTTATCTTATAGTGACATATGAGGGGCAATAGTGGCTCTGATCTGCTTTTTCCATCTCCCCTTGGCTTAAAGAAAGTCTATAACCTTTACGCCACTTACTCCAGTCTGGTAAGAATAAGCCAAATATAGCTAATGGGACACAAGTTCAGCTAAATGTGTATGTCTCTGTTTCCTTTGCTCAGAACCTGTACACCAAGTGATGAAAACTTTCTGGCATTGTTAGAAGCCAAAAAGGACAGAATAATTAAAGATTCTACTCTATTGGGTGATCAAAACAATATATAAAATGTACTTGTAACCTAGAGGACCTTGAAGAAGAAAGAGTATGCCACTATGACTTTAAATTAGATATGACTCATAAATGGTTCTCTCTGCTCACTGTTATAGTGTTTTAAAGAGTATCACCACCACACAAACACACTACAATTTATAGTAGATGAAATTGGGGAACAGGTTTTACTTTCATTTTGGCAGGCAGAGATCACAGTCTGGTAAGATTCCTTCTGTGGGAGATACCAACTGTGCAGGGGGAGCTGAGGACATTGAGTACTGCAGCAGGCACAGTACATTGAGAACATATGTCTAACAGAGTTTACCTGTTGCTCCCAACCTCCTCCTCCATAGCACAAAGGTATCCATATTACACTGCTGCTAGTCTAATAACAGCTATACCTTGAAATAGCGCACCGCTTCACACATAAATGGGAGGTTGCTCCCCCCGCCAGTGGACTCTTCTAGCCATAATAGGAAGTTTTTTTAAAAGCTGCAACATATGATCCATCATTCGTTAAGAGCTGATTGGCCCAACTTTTAGTTTTTTTAAAAAAAGGGGTTTTTTAAAAAAAAACAAAAAAAAAAACTGAATTACAGGTGAATTTTTTTCACTTCCCTAATAAACATATTTGAGAAAGTGTTTACATTTTAGTCTTCTATTAGTTCATAAGGTTATTTAGAGGTGATAGATCCTCTTTAAAGATTATTATGAAGGTGTGTGCTAGATTAGCAGAATTTTTGCTTTATCAGATGAGAAGTTAAAGTTTTCCACACATTTAGGTGACCAGCTTATATTATATATAATATCACAGTATGGGTAAGTTGATACTCCACATTGATAAAACCCTTTAGGGTACACGGTAACACAATTTTAAAAAAAATAATAAAAACCCTAATTAAAAACGGGGCAACATATTCCGCGTACTTTACAACGGGAAAAAAAAAAAAAAACAAATATTACTTGGTAAAAAAAAAACAAAAAAACGATCAACAAACGGAGGCCCGGGTTACAAACATTAAAATCCCAAACATAACATTTCAAATCACTAACAAAATATCATAAATATCAAATTTTGGTGGGGCCTTCTTTGCCCTTCTTTTGCGCATTACTGCTGTAAACCAGACACTGTACCTGGTATTATCACAGAGTTCCATTTAAAGGGGTTGTCTCGCTACAAGGATTTCTTTTAGTTAAAGATCTTCAAAAACAATCATTTCAAAAATTAAGTCCATTAACATTCCTACCTATTCCTGAATATCCCCCCCTTGATGGGGTTCATCACTCCTCAGGTCTTTTAGCACAACCGTTTTGATTCTCCTTTATGGCTGCCACACGGTTACTATACTACAACCTGCTTTTCCCCTAAAAAAAACCCCGGTTTTTTAAAAAAAAAAAAAGAGGTAAGATTTCAATTATGAACAACCCCCTTTAATATTTAGGGGATGTTTGCTTTTCCTTTCACAGGACTTTCAAAAAAAACCAAATGACCCTTATACAAATTTTTGGGCCTTCAATGAAAGCTTAATGGCATATCATATTGAGCCAGCAACCAAATACCCCTTTAATAAGCCTTTACATTTATTAAATACATAAAGGGATATGCATATCATATCCAGAGGGCTGGATGTAAACTATATTGTGGACAGGGGGTAATGAAGGATGGTAGTATTGGCAGTACTTCTTTCAGGAGCCTTGATCAAATTTACCAACAAAGGGGCCTGCTGATATGGTACAAGATAGAAATTAGTAAAAAGGGGGTGGCGAGGGGCCCTGAAATTACTGATGGCAGCCCTGGCTTTTGTTAAATCTTTTTAACCCCTAAGGTCCAAACATTTTTACAAAGAACCCCGTTTTTCCATACCAAAATAACAAAAACTTTCAAATTTCCTTTATCGTCTTAAGTGAATGGATATTGCCTGCACTGCCAGAACCCGAGAGACTCC
This sequence comes from Phyllomedusa bahiana, assembly GCA_025379985.1. Taxonomy (NCBI): domain Eukaryota; kingdom Metazoa; phylum Chordata; class Amphibia; order Anura; family Hylidae; genus Phyllomedusa; species Phyllomedusa bahiana. The sequence goes on from JAODAL010001764.1 coordinate 17,746, forward strand.
CCCAAAACCTATATAATAGCACCGATAACATGTAACAACGGAATTGTCATATTGTTAATATACAAAGCATGTTTCTATTTCATCTTTACAGTTTCCAATGTGCAGACCTTGAAGATTAACAACAATTTTGTCCACAAAAATTCTGCTACCTGTAAATACCTAAGGGGCTGAAAAACAAGTCTATAAGAATCAAAAAGGGGGCAGCAGTTTCTGACTTTTTTCACATTTTTAATTTTCCCTAAAAACATTTTGGGAATAAATTTACTATCCTATCTCCCAATTTATCAGGCATAATGTAAAACCAAGGCTGAAATAATCGGGATAAATCTGGAATGAATGCTGTTTTTTTATTTTAAAAAAGTTTTAGCTGTAATGTACCATTGATCAACTAAAAAAAATGTTGACATGTTTTATATATCTGCCTGTCTAACCATTTACCAATATAATTTCTTATATTGGAGGACTGCTGTAATGTGTCATGGCTCCTTCACTTTAAAGAGTACCTAACACCTCCAGGAAAAAACCCAAAAAGTAACGGGACTAAAATACAAACACTTTCCCTTTAAAAATCTTTATTAGGAAAAAAAAAATTTCACCTGTAATTCAGTTTTTAAAAAAAGGCGCGGGCCCTTTAAAACAACTCTGAAGTCGGGCCAAGTCGGCATATGACAGCATGAAGGAGGATTATGTTGACAGTTGTGTTGCTTCTGAGCGGGAAAATCCAAAAGTGCAGGGGGGGGGGGGGGCCAGGAAGTCAATCATACACACTGATTTTCTCTGGGCTGCTGTGTCTGTGCTGGATATAACATGAGCAGCCGTGTAATTTAGATGCCTGTAGATCCTGTAACACTATGTGTGATGTGCCTGCTGCACTGTATGTAGTGAGAGACTCAGATTACCCTGTACAAGCAGCTATGCCCTCAGCTTCCCCTGCACAGTTGGAAAGTCTCAACAGAAAGAATCCTTTAGCTCTGCTAAGAAAGTGAAAGTAAAATCTTTCGCCCTGTAATACTGACATGAGTCCTCTGATTTGCTAATGACATGTATTGGAAAAAAGTCTTATAAATTCATCTACTACTATATTTTGTATGTTTGTGTGGAGGTGACAGGTACTCTTTAAATCCATGGAGTATAGTTTGCTTTTAGTCTTCGCATATTACTTGCTATCATGTTCTCTACAGATAGCTGATTAATAATATATATATATATATTTAAATATATATATATATATATAGATTTTGCATTTTTTTCATTTATAGAGTTGTCTGTAACCCCTTTTATTGTTATGGAATGATTTTCTTACCACACGAAGAGTGACACACACGTCAAACTGGGATTGTAGGTAATGTATAAGGACAGTAATAGTACTGTGAACAATACGTAAAGTTCTCAATGAATGTCCCAATACAGTATTCCCCAACCAGTGGTTTAGCGCTTAATCTTTCTTGCATATGGCTTCTCAGCTGCAGATATTATTGTATATTCCTTGCACTAGGGATGTCATGACATTACTGAACATTGCCACTTAGCCCAAAATGACATCAAGCAAGAAAAAGGTTGTTGACCTCAGTTCTAATATTTATAACAGCATGTGAATTAAAGGAGCCCTCCAGATCTCCCCCCCCCCCCACCCTTTTATTTAAAAAAATGCTTTTAGGGTACATTCAATGAGTAAAATTTACTCATCAGATATTACCACTGAAAACCGTGTTGGACAATGCGGTTTTCACCGAGTGTTTCATGTGGATTTTAGGTTGTTTTTACAATTAGAGTCATAGTCAGAAAAAAGTCACATTCATGTCTATGGGGTTTTGGATGCAGATGTGACATAGAAATGTTTTGGATGCGTTTTTGACCTGGAATCTAACGGAAGAATTAACAAATTCTAAGTTTTATTTACTAAAAATCAACCGAGAAAATATGTGCTGGATGGACTACAAAGGGTATTTACTATTGAGGTCAATGGGTATGGTTTTACTTTCAGCTTTAAATTATTATTTTAAATTGGAATCTGGATGGATTTAGACTTGAAATAGTCATTGTGTGGGTGAGCCCTTAGGTGAACAGCAATGTTAGTAATTTTGTTTACCTGCAGCTGAATATAGGATTTCTAACTGCAGCAACTGGGTCATGTGACCTGCACTCTGAGAAGCTAAAACAAACAACATAGTTATGTGATCCAAAAATACATTTCTCATGGGAGGTTCAAAGTAATGCATAGAGACACTGACTTCCTGTCAGCATCACACCCACTGTCTTTCAGGTCAGAGTGTAGGTCACATCAGTCAGAAATCCTATATTCAGCCCCAGGTAAACAATATTACTGGCACTGCTATGCACATTACAGCATTGTATAGTGAAGTGTCTGGTGGCGGCTCTGAGATCAGAAATGGGGGTCTTCCCTGGAGCAGATTGGTTATTTCCTTGTGGGTTTCAGGGCATTCACCAGTGGCAAGGCCGGGCTTAAAATCCTTGTCTCCCTCCCTTCGCCCACATTTTCCCCACCCTTGGTTGAACTTGATGGACATGTGTCTTTTTTCAACCGTACTATGTAACTAAGGACAAAAAAACCCTACAGTCTTGTAACATGGATATATATATCTTATTTACTAAAATATTCCCTGAAAGTACAGTTCCAGCACTGGATTCTTGATTTAAACTCTATATAAAACCATTCATTTCTATTACATGGATAATACATATTAGAGAACCTTAATACACACCCCAAGAGCTGGCCGCTTGCAAGGACTGGAGTCTTGGCGAGTGTGAGCGCCATGGATTCTGTGCCTCTGTACAAGCTCATCAGCCGAAGGATCGGTCCAGTAATGGTCAGCGGTTTTTAGCTTTGTGTATTCTAATGCACAAGGACCCACTGTAAAGTAAAGGAATAAGAAAATCATATCTGCATTACACTGGTTCAGAAGTATTACATTCGTAGAACTACATCGCTATCTTTCAGCTTTAGGCACGTGCCACAGCTTGCAGTAGAGAGCTTGCAGTAGAGATGCAACATTAATGTCAAATCATCATTTATATGTCTTAATTGACTGTTGTGCCTTATGACATGCATGCAAGCTTGGGGAACACAGGGTAACCCCTGAAAAAACCCTAATGACATTCCTGCTTCAGGCTCAGGCAAGTTTATTGTTGTCAGACATTTTTGAGCAGGCTGAAATCAGTTTGCCCTCCATACTATAAAAATATGTTCACACGGCGTATTGTGGCGCGCATTGTTTGGCGCGGGTGTTTTAGAAGTACTCAGCGTGTAATTCTAAAGCACGGGGGCGGGAGCCTCATTCACTTTCATTATCAGCGATGCGTAAGCACTTCTTTCCCCCGGCGTAAAATACAATCGTATTGAACGTCGGGGGAGATGGACGTAATTCATAGCTCTCTATGTGAGCTATGAATTACCGTAATTGCGGGGTGCATGTCGGGCATATTGAAGTGCAAATACATGGTGAAAGGCGCCCCACAATTACGCCGTGTGAACATACCCTAAGGCTATGTTCACACGGCTTATTTCGGGGCGTATTTACGTCCCGAAATACGTTTCAAATAATGAACAATTAGATTAGCATTGATTCCAATGTAAAATACGCCTCGTCGTTCACACGAGGTGTATTTTCCCAATGTATTTGCGGGCGTAAATACGTCCGTAAATACGATGGTAAAATTAAGTCCCCTGTCACTTATTTAGGCGTATTTCACAACATAAATCCCCATAGTAAAGAATGGGGATTGTATTTACGACGCGAAATATGCGCCACACTTTGTGACAGGTATTTGAAACGTAGTTTGGGGCGTATTTGCGACGTAAATACGTCCGTAAATACGCCCCGAAATAAGCCGAGTGAACATAGCCTAAAAGTGACAAGCATTGTTGTTGCTTTGCTTGTGGGAACCCCTAATCAGATCCTTAGGATAATGCATTCTGTGGAAGAACGTTAACTATGTATGTGCATCTGCAGATGTATTTCCCTTTCTGTATAAATATCTCCTTGGGGATCTTCTCTGTAAGGTTGGCACAGGTAAGTGGAAGTAGAAAAGAAAAGAGGAGAGTAAGTGCATGGTAGGTAAGCAGTTTGTAAGCAATGCTGAAAATTTAAATAAGGGAAGGAGTGGGCTCTGTGTATTAGGGGATATGAAGGGGAGAGAAGTGAGCTCTGTGATATATGGGTTAATGATAAGGAGAGAAGCTGAGTCTGAATATAGGGTTATTTGATAGAAAGGAGAGAAGTGGCTGTATTATTGGGTATATGATAGAGGGGAAAAAGCTAGTTTGTGATATATAAGGGGTTTTATAAAAGAGGGGGAGCTGAGCTTGTATATTAGGGTTTAATAGAGGGGAAAAAAGCTAGCCCTGTGATAATGAAAATTTTTATAGGGGAAAGTAGCTTTAAAATTAGGGTTATTGTGGGGAGGTGGTCGGATTATGGTTTTTGTAGGGGGGAGAATGGTGTGTTTGGGGGATGGGGGGGTTTTAAAAATGGGATTAAAGGGGAAGAAACGGCTCTTGTGATATAAGGGTTATATGGGAGGAGAGAAAAATGAGCTTGTGTATTAGGGTTTATATAGGGAGGAAGCTGAGCTCTGTGATAAAATAGGGTTTTTGTAGAGGGGGAGAATGGCTCTGTGAATTAAGGTTATATGATAGAGGGAGGAGCTGGCCTCATGTGATACTAGGGTTATATGATAGAGGAGAGGAAGCTGAGCTCTGTGATATATAGGGTTATATGATAGAGGAGAGAAGCTGAGCTCTGTGATATTATAGGGTTATATGATAGAGGACAGAGAAGCTGAGATCTGTGATATATAGGGTTATATATAGAGGAGAAAAGTCAGCTCTGTGATATATAGGGTTATATGATAGAGGAGAAAGCTGAGCTCTGTTATATATAGGGTTATATAATAGAGGAGAGAAGCTGAGCCTGTGATAATATAGGGTTATATGATAGAGGAGAGGACTGGGGCTCTGTGATATATAGGGTTATATGTAGAGGGAGGAAGCTGAGCTCTGTGAGATATAGGGTTATGTGAGAGAGGGAGAGAAGCTGAGCTCTGTGATATATAGGGTTATATGATAGAGGGAGAGAAGCGCTCTGTTTATATATAGCGTATAATAGAGGGAGAGAGCTGAGCTCTGTGGTTATATAGGGTTATATGATAGAGTAGAGAATCTGACCTCTGTGATATATAGGGTTATATTGTAGAGAGAGAGAAGCTGAGCTCTGTGCTATTAGGGTTATATGATAGAGGGAGAGAAGCTGAGCTCTGTGATATATAGGGTTATATGATAGAGGAGAGAAGCTGAGTTTGTGATATATGGGTTATATATAGAGGGTAAGCTAGCCTGTGATTATTAGGGTTATATGATAGAGGGAGAGAAGCTGAGCTCTGTGATATATAGGGTTATATGATAGAGGGAGAGAAGCTGAGCTCTGTGATATATAGGGTTATATGAGAGGGAGAAGTGAGCCTGTGATTAGGTTATGATAAGGAGAGAAGCTGAGCTCTGTGATATATAGGGTATATGATAGAGGGAGAGAAGCTGAGCTTCTGTATATATAGGGTTATATGATAGAGGGAGAGTAGCTGAGCTCTGTGATATATAGGGTTATATAACAGAGGAGAGAAGCTGAGCTCTTGATATATAGGAGTATATGATAGGGAGAGAGCTGAGCTCTGTGATATATAGGGTTATATGATAGAGGGAGGAAGCTGAGCTCTGTGATATATAGGGTTATATGATAGAGGGAGAGAAGCTGAGCTCTGTGATATTATAGGGTTATATGATAGAGGGAGAGAAGCTGAGCTCTGTGATATATAGGGTTATATGATAGAGGGAGAAGGAGCTGGAGCTCTGTGATATAAGGGTATATGATAGAGGGAGAGATGCTGAGCTATGTGATATATAGGTTTTAAATAGAGGGAGAGAAGCTGACTCTGTGATATATAGGGTTATATAATAGGAGAGAAGCTGAGCTCTGATATATAGGGTATATGAGAGAGGGAGAGAAGCTGAGCTCTGTGATATATAGGGTTATATGATAGAGAGGAAGAGAAGCTGAGCTCTGTGATATATAGGGTTATATGATAGAGGAGAGAAGCTGAGCCTTGATATATAGGTATATGAAGAGGAGAGAGCTGGCTCTGTGATATATAGGGTTATATGATAGAGGAGAGAAGCTGAGCTTTGTGATATATAGGTTTATATGATAGAGGGAGAGGAGCTGAGCCTGTGATATATAGGGTTATATGAAGAGAAGCTGAGCTCTGTGATATATAGGGTTATATGATAGAGGAGAGAAGCTGAGCTCTGTGATATATAGGGTTATATGATAAAGTAGAGAAGCTGGTCTCTGTGATATATAAGTTGAGCTCTGTGATGTGAAAAAGTATTTACCCCCTGCCTTATTTCTTAATTTTTTGGATGTTTGTCACTGTACAACAGGGATGAATGGGCTGGCCACCAGGAGCATCACGGAGGTAAATGCTTCTTTTTTCTATTTTTAATCATACCCCAGCAGACCAACAAGCTTTTGTAAGTCCCAGAACACCCCTTTAAATGTGAAGCAACTGTGCAATAAACTTAATAAATAATATCCTACTGTTTGTGTACACAACTCCTATGCAGATATATGGTTGTGCTCAAAAGTTTACATACCCTGGCAGAATTTTTGCTTTCTTGGCTTTTTTTCAGAGAATATGAATTATCACACAATTTTTTTTTCCACTCATGGTCAGTGGTTGGGTGAAGCCATTTATTGTGTTTTCTGTGTTCTGTATTTACTGTGTTTTCTCTTTTTAAATCATAATGACAACCACAAACATCCAAATGACCCTGATACAAAGTTCACATCCCCCTTAATACCATGTTATGCCCCCTCTAACATCAATGACAGCTTGAAGGCTTTTGTGGTAGTTGTGGATGAGGCTCTTTATTTTTTCAGATGGTAAAGCTGCCCATTCTTCTTGGCGAAAAGCCTCCAGTTCCTGTAAATTCCTGGGCTGTCTTGCATGAACTGTGCGCTTGAGATCTCCCCAGAGTGGCTCAATGATATTGAGGTCAGGAGACTGAGATGGCCACTCCACAACCTTCACTTTGTTCCGCTGTAGCCAATGACAGGTCGACTTTGCATTGTGTTTTGGATCGTTGTCATGTCGGAACGCCCAAGTACGTCCCATGTGCAGCTTCCAGGCTGATGAGTGCAAATTTGCCTCCAGTATTTGCTGATAACATCCTGCATTCATCTTTCCTTCAACTTCAACCAAGTTTCCTGTGCCTTTGTAGCTCACACATACCCAAAACATCAGTGATCCACCTCTCTGCTTTACAATAGGAATGGTGGTCCTTTCATCATAGGCCTTGTTGACACCTCTCCAAATGTAACGTTTATGGTTGTGGCCAAAAAGTTTGATTTTGGTCTCATCACTCTAGTTACAGAACTTTTGAGGCTTGTGTCTTTGCTGTTTGGCGTATTGTAGGCGAGATACTTTGTGACATTTGCGCAGTAGTAGCTTTCTTCTGGCGACTCGACCATGCAGCCCATTTATCTTCAAGTGCCTCCTTATTGAACATCTTGAAGCAGCCACACCGCTAGTTTTCAGAGAGTCCTGGATGTTATTTGTGGGTTTTTCTTCGCATCCCGAACTATTTTCCTGGCAGATGTGGCCAAAATTTTTGTTGGTCTACCGGACCGTGGTTTGGTTTTTACAGAGCCCCTGATTTTCCATTTGTTAGTCACAGTTTGAACACTGCTGACTGACATTATCAATTCCTTGGATATCTGTTTGTATCCCTTTTCTGTTTTATATAGTTCAACTACTGTTTCCCATTAATCCGTTGACAATTCTTTTGCTTTCCCCATTACTCACAATCCAGAAACGTCAGTGGCTGGATGAAAAATGCAAGAGTCTGCCTGGATCCCAGAAACTCACTCAGCTTCTATGCACACACACTGATTACATGCAAACAGGTCACAGGTGAGGATGTTACTGTACCTTTCAGAGCCATTCAAACCAATTGGTGTCAACTTCTGTGTATGTTATCAGGCCAAAATCACCAGAGTATGTAAGCTTTTGATCAGGGCCATTTGAATGTTTTTGGTTGTTATTATGATTTAAAAAGAGGAAACACAGTAGTTTGACAATAAATGGCTCTACCCAATCACTAACCATGAGTGGAAGAAACGTTTTTGTGTTATATATATTCTCTGAAAAAAGGCCAAGAAAGCAAAAATTCTGCCGGGGTATGTAAACTTTTGAGCACAACTGTATGTATTTACAAGGCTACAGACTACAAATGAACCCAATGAGTACTCTGATATATTGGACAAATACAGATGCCAGGACCAGAATTTACAGTACTGCATATTATGCCTGGCATCCAACTGAAAAGACAATTTGAAGACATATGTCAGGTACAGTATACAGTACACCAAACTCTAGGTACTCTCATAGCACCCACAAATCATGTCTTTATTGGGCATATTATAAAATGTCTCTGATAATGACAGAGATTCTCAATCTCACGTTAGGGACATAACTGTTTTGTAAATTGTATGTCACAATAATAGATCTAATTTGTTATTTTTTTCTATCATCTTTCATAAGCATCAGAATTATTGGTATATTCTCACCTAGAAGAACAGCCAGGATTGGACCACAAACTGGATCAGACATTAAAGATTCTTTTTCATAATATTTACTGTGGAAAGAACAGTTATAAAACAATTATCTAGACACATTCATTATCATCACTAATGGTTGGTGCTTAAAGGGGTTTTCTCACTACAAAGCTTAGCTTTCAAAATAAAGGGACAGTTAAATGAAGACTTTTTCACACATACATTGGTCAATAGATTTTAATTTAGTCATGAAATAATAGCATTTCTTATGTGCTCTGAGGCGCACACAGGTTTCTATGATTACCTGCATACCAGGCGGATGTCTATTATCTGATTAGCTGAGAGCAGGGACATCTGTTACCTGATTAGCTGAGAGCAAAAAGAAGGGAGTGACATCACCCCACTGACAGACTGAGATTGAAGGCTCTAACAAGATTAGCTTCACTAAACAAAAGGTACATGTTCTGTGAAGACTGAAAAGCATGACATTATCTGTAATCTTCATAGAGATAACAATCTCTTGCACTATCAGGGTAAGGGCTTGCTAGAATATGAATATGCTAATCACTGTTTTAGAACCACCCACAGCCTGAGGAGACAGAGTAAGGGCAGAGCTGCTAAAACTCATTGAAACAGCGTGGTGAGAAAACTCATTTAACCACTGTAATTGTAGGTGCTCAATCAATATAAAAAGAACATATTCTTTTTGTATTGTTTCTTTTATAAATACAATTTAAATCCCTCAAGAATCTCTTTCAGTAAAAATAGATTTAAAAAATGTTGTCCTAGATTAGGAAAAGCGCCACTCTTATCACAAGGCTGTGTCTGTTATTACAGTTTATACCCCTTGGGGCAAGACAATATCAATCAATTATTTTTTTTATCTTGGACAACATCTTTAAATAAATTCTATAGTCAACTCATAATTTTCTTACAGATCGCCTTTGTGCAGAACATCATATCTAACAAATTTATATAGATTGGTAATCTGTCATCTTGTCAAAATGCATAAACACCTATTTTCAGAAAACTGAAGACAATGGTTTTCCCAGATCCATTACATTGACTATAATCGGGTTCATCGGGTTTCCGTTATGGTGTCCGTAATTTTGAAAGGAAAAAATAGTGTTGCATGTGGTGTTATTTTTTAGCATATTTGAGGATCTGAATTGACCCTCTGATACAGATGTAAACCAGTTCTAGTATCTTAGTTATGTGCCATCATGCTGGTACTTCCTAGTGACATTTCTGAAATCATTACTACACTGAGCAGAGCTTTATTGTGCACATTGACACTACTCCAATGGGAAGTGCCATCACATAGGGCCACATTTATGAAAACTGTCTAGGTCTAAAGCTTACTTTGTTGCCCATAGCATCTAATCAGAGCGCCCCTCTCATTTTTCCAGAGCACTATATAAAATGAAAGGGGCGGTCTGATTGGTTGCTATGGGCAACAAAGTGAGTTTTAGACCTAGATAATTTTCATAAATGTGGCCCATAGTGTCTGTCACCATATAGAAACCACACTGTAATGGTAAATTCAGTAAAGCTAGATTCACATCTGCATGAGTGGTTATATCCAAAGCCTCTGTAGCATATGTGACACCAGACGGCCAACAATGGACTCCACTGACTACAATGGGGGTCTATCGGGTTTCCACCAATGTGTCCATTATTGCAATAGAAAAAAATAGCACAGCATGCTGTGCTAGATTTTATGTAATTTTTGACGTAATCTGCAACTGAGGCTCCAAATGGAACCTCTGATGCAGATGTGAACTGTGCCTAATACTAATATATTAGTTATGTGCCATGATACCAACACTTCCTACTGACATCATTACTACACTGAGCAGAGCTGAGTTGTCACATTATTGTGCACACCGACACTATTCCAATAGGGAACTGGAATCAGATAGTGTCTGTCACCATGTAGGAACCATACTGTAACAGTGAATTCAATAAGGCTGGGTTCACATCTGCATCAGTGGTTCTATTCAGAGTTTCTGTCGCAGAGGTTGCATCAAACCCATTATGCGATGGACACTAATAGCTCCTGACCGACTATTGACTACAATGGGGTCCACGGTGTTCCTGACATCGTGTCCGTCATTTTAACATAAACAATAGAACTGCATGCTGTACTATTCTTTCTATAATTTATAACGAAATCAGCAATGGAACATCCAAGGCACATGTAAACCTAGCCTGAGTACTGTAACAGAGATCGCCTTTATATGTTCTCATATTTTTTATGTTTTTTAAGAAAATATGTACTTTTAACATGAAATTTAATTCAGGAATTCAAATCACTGAGCTTAAAATATATAAACCTGTATTTTCATTGAATTTATTAAAAGGACATCATTTCTTGAATAACAGTTTCTTGGTAAAAGAGGCTTAAAATTTAAATCCGTAAGTGAATAATTCTTGCTAAGCTACTTAGAGGAAGTTCTATGAATCTTACTGAGTCAGTATTGCACTATAATGATCTCAAAATGAAAAATGGCTTTTGCCGCTAGTTTCTTTTAATTAGAATCAATATTTAATTATAACAGTAACCTCATATGATAGACAAATGCATACAGTAAATCAGAAAGTTTAAGAGGTCCAATTTTTTTGTACAGAAGTAATGTCAGTGTTCTAATTTGGCCATATTCCTACGAACTAGAAAATTCCCACTGTGGAGATGACCATGAGGGTTTTCCATTTTTACAAAATGCTTATTAGCCAGGTGGGGAGGTTGTGAAATAGAAATACAGTGGAGAAAAAAGCATTTAGTCATCCACCAATTGTGCAAGTTTTCCCACATAAAAAGATGAGAGGCCTGTAATTGACATCATAGGTAGATCTCAACTATGAGAGACAAGATGAGAAAACAAATCCAGAAAATCACATTGTCTGATTTGGAAAGAATTTATTTGCAAATTATGGTGGAAAATAAGTATTTGGTCATCTACAAACAAGCAAGATTCCTGGCTCTCACAGACCTTAACTTCTTCTTTAAGAGGCTTCTCTGTCCTCCACCCATTACCTGTAATAATGGCACTTGTTTGAACTTGTTATCACTATAAAAGACACCCGTCCACAACCTCAAACAGTCACACTACAAACTTCACTATGGTGAAGACCAAAGACCTATTGAAGGACATTAGAAACAAAATTGTAGCCCTGCACCAGGCTGGGAAGACTGAATCTGCAATAGGCAAGCAGCTTGGTGTGAAGAAATCAACTGTGGGAGCAATAATTAGTTGCATCCAACGAACACCATACCTACTGTGAAGCATGGTGGTGGCGACATCATGCTTTGTGGCCGTTTCTCTGCAAAGGGACCAGGACGACTGATCCGTGTACATGAAAGAATGAATAGGGCTATGTATCGTGAGATTTTGAGTGCAAACCTCCTTCCATCAGCAAGGGCACTGAAGATGAAACGTGGCTTTGTCTTTCAGCATGACAATGATTCCAAGCACACTGCCAGGGCAACGAAGGAGTGGCTTCATTAGAAGCATTTCAAGGTCCTGGAGTAGCCTAGCCAGTCTCCAGATCTCAATCCCATAGAAAACCTTTGGAGGGAGTTGAAAGTCCGTGTTGCCGAGTGACAACCCCAAAACATCACTGCTCTAGACGAGATCTGCATGGAGGAATGGACCAACATACCAGCAACAGTGTGTGCCAACCTTGTGAAGACTTACAGAAAACCTTTGACCTCTGTCATTGCCAACAAAGGATATATAACAAAAGTATTGAGATGAACTTTTGTTATTGACCAAATACTTATTTTCCACCATAATTTGCAAATAAATCCTTTCCAAATCAGACAATGTGAATTTCCAGATTTGTTTTCTCATTTTGTCTCTCATAGTTGAGGTCTACCTATGATGTCAATTACAGGCCTCTCTCATCTTTTTAAGTGTGAGAACTTGCACAATTGGTGGCTAACTAAATACTTTTTTTCCCCCACTGTATTAAAAACCTAAACTTTAAAGGGAACCTGTCACATAGGTTATTCAGCCCGTGATGAGGACAGCACAAGCTAGTGACAGACATGTTGTTTTCAATGTTGTATCCCTTATTCTGTAAGATTCTGTAGTTTCAGAGCATTTAATACTCAAATCTGGCAGTTTGTAGCCTTCTCTGCCACAGAGGAGTCCAGTGTATTCATGGACAGGCATTAACCCCACCCACCTATTGCTCATTTACAGGTTTCTACCTATTTACAGTAACAGGTTGAATAAACTCATGAATACACTGGACTCATCTCTGGCAGAGCAGGCTGCAAACTGCTAGACTTGAGCATTAAATGCTCTGAAACTACCACATCTTACAGAATAAAGGGCACACCACTGGAAACATCAGGTCTCTCACTAGCTTGTGCTCTCCCCAGCAAGGAGGCATAACCTATGTGACAGGTTCCCTTGAAACCCACCCCATTTCAGCACTGCCACCAATCTTGGTGCACCCACTGATGATGTTATGATCAGCGCTCACATGGTGCTATAGCCAGTCACAGACTTCAGTGGTCATGTGCCACAAATCCTGGAAGAGACTGCTGTGGGGGGTTGGCATATGTATATAAGTTATCTAAAACAATTAACGTGCCCCCTCAATAGGGGACAAAAAAAACTTAAGATTTTATTTCAACAAAAAATTTGTTTTTGTTCAAAAATTTGCCCAACAACCAACCACGGGCTCAGGTTTTAGGTGGTCCTACGCTATCTTTACCTCTCAATAGAGCCAAAATTTAGCCTCTCATTGGGTCAACCGACCTCCATTATCCAGAGAGAAGAAATAAAAAAACAACAAACTTGCAAGCTGCACTCATTTTAACAGCTGTGAAAAGTGGGCGGGGTGCAGGAAACCAAAATGGAGGCATCCCCTTTCCCCCCTATATAGATTAAAGCAATATATGCCAAATACAACGTTTTTAGTTTCTGCACAAAAAAAACATTCTGAAAAAACACAATGTGAAACTGGGTGCCACTGGGAGGGTTGCAGCATATATATATATATATATACACACGCACACCATTACCTGTGACACACCACTGAAAAAAGGGCAACACAATCTTGGAATCCCTAAGAAGATCTATTTCTATCTATCATACAGAAAAAACGTGAGATTCTTAGTTCAATATTTTGATCAAAAAAATGCTTAGCAACCGAACTCACAGTTTATTCAGGTGGGGGGTCCTCGCTATCTTTACCTTCAAAAGAGCCAAATTCAGGCCTCTCATTGGGTCAACCCACTCCTTATCCAGAGAGAAAAGAAAAAACAACTTTGCAAGCTGCACTCATAACAGCCTGTGAAAAGTGGGCGGGGTGCAGGAAACCAAAATGGAGGCATCCCTTCCTCCCTATATAGATTAAAAGCAATATATGCCAAATACAACATATAGTTCTGCACAAAAAAACATTTCTGAAAAAACACAATGTGAACCTGGGTGCCACTGGCAGGTTTGCGGCACATATATATATACACACGCACACCATTACCAGTGGCACACCACTGATAAAAGGGCAACACAATACATGGAAATCCCTAAAGAAGCATCTATGCTATCTATCATACATGAAAAAAACTTTGAGATTCTTAGTTCACATGTTTTTGATAAAAAAATGCTTAAGCCACCCAAAAACTCACAATGTGATCTCAGGTCGGGTGGTCCTACGCTTTCTTTACCTCTCGATAGAGCCAAATTCAGGCCTATACGTTGTATTTGGAATATATTGCTTTTAATCTATATAGGGAGGAAGAGATGCCTCCATTTTGGTTTCCTGCACCCCGCCCACTTTTCACAGGCTGTTATGAGTGCAGCTTGCAAAGTTGTTTTTTTCTTTCTCTCTGGATAATGGAGGTCGGTTGACCCAATGAGAGGCCTGAATTTGGCTCTATTGAGAGGTAAAGATAGCGTAAGGCCACCCGACCAGAGATCACGTTGTGAGTTCGTGGGTGGCTTAAGCATTTTTTGATCAAAAACATGTGAACTAAGAATCTCAAAGTTTTTTCATGTATGATAGATAGCATAGATGCTTCTTTAGGGATTTCCATGTATCATCAGACAAAGGCACCAGAAGTGGTGGCGGCGGGGACTGAGTTGGTGTGGGTTTATAAGGTGAAGGTTTTTTTTCTATTTGATACTCTCCCAAAGCATTTTGTAAAAATGTAAAATCCCTTTAAATCTCTGTCATTTTACAGAGGGTTTTGCAGGAATTAGGCATAGAGTACACTCATTTCTGGTTTCAAGGTACAGTGATATAAACAGTTATCCAGGTTTTTTAAATATATGGCCTAACCTTTTAGCTTACAGATGGAAATCAGTGTGTCGCATATGCACTAACTGGGGACATCTGAAATGGGCAGATTTTCAGAATATTGTATTTAAGATGAAAAATTGCCATATTATAACATCATGGGTAAAATATTGCTGATTGAAAAATATCTTCCCACTGTCCCCTTGTTTGCCCTGTCTTTTGCCTTTTATGCCTTTATTTGTTTTCTTCTGGGCTTTCACCCTTGGAGTTTCCTCTGTACTTGCAAACCTTGACTACACCAGTATTTGCTCAATGCTACTATTTTATAGGTAAATATACTGCTATTAGATGAGTGGTTTACAAGACAATTGTGCTGTGTTTTATTCCTGGCAGTTTTTAGGCATGATTGCTTTTACTCATATTTACTTGTTTTCCTTTCTCTTAGTAAGTCATGCTTATATTTTTGAAAACTTTAATAAAACTTTTGAAATATGTAGTGAAAATTGTTTGTATTAAATGATCACCATTAGCAAGTATGTAGTAGCTGTGATGCAATAACTAAAGATCAGCTAAGCTTTTTTTCTTGATTCCTCAAGCTCAATATACAGCTGTGGCTTTAAAAATGAAGGTCACGTTATTCTTACCTGCTGTTATCTACAATATACTGTACAATTTTATCCAGCACTTTTTCGATCAATGCAGTGCGGACCCATATGTGCTTAAGGGCCTGTGGGGTGAGTGTGACTGTCCTGCTCGTAGTGGAGTTTTGCCTTTTTAAGGAATCCTGACCATTAGAGAAATTCTTCCTAGGAGAAAAAGATATTTAAACATGTTAATATTTTACATTTTAGATATAATAAACAGTGTCGGACTGTAGTGTCTGGGGCCCACTAGTAAAACTGATTTTTGGGGCCCACCAGTGAAGTTGATTCTTGGCACCCACCAGTGGTGATCATTTTTGGAACTCACCATTAGAGTTAATTCTTGGGACCCATCAGTGGTTTTCATTTCGGGGGCCCACCAGTGGATTTAATTCTTGGGGCACACCAGTGAAGTTGATTTTTGCTACCCATATATTTTTGGGACCATAGATATTTGGCTTTTGGTTAAAATCTCAGGATAAACATAAAATTTCTTGATTTTTATTAAACTACATGAGACCAACTCGTAATTTAAAATTCCCATGTCCAAATGTTCATGTCTCAGTACCTTTTGCACAACTTGCTGGTCTCTAATGAGAAGCTTAATGGCAATATTCACAACAAGTGTTTGATCCCTGAATGGCCCAATAAATTTAGGGGATCAATTTGAATCGGGATTTAAACAGTCCTCCTTGTTAGAGATCAGCAAGCTGTGCAAAAAGTACTGAAGCATTTAACAGTTGGGCATGTGCATTCAAAAGTTATGAAATGGTCTCATTTAGCATATTTAAAAAAAAAAATTCAAGAAATTTTAAGTTCACCCTGTATATATATATATATATATATTTTATATATTTTATTTTAACAAAAACACTCAAAATAGATGAAAATAAAGAAAAAAAGCAGCACTCCACAAGAAAAAAAGAAAATAAAGAAACGGTTGCCTGCGGTGATGTAAAAGCTCTTCCACATACAACGAAGAAAAATTCACAGCTCTCCACAAGAGATTCAAGCAAAAAGCTGGTTTATTCCCCCATGCTTGATAAGCGACTTTTCAGCTCACGAAGCCTTTGTCAAGCAGTGTTACATGTGATAATACATAGTATATATATGGTGAATAATCAGTGTAATCACTAATAATTAAGATAGATATCGACCATAACAAAGATCATACATGTCAATACAAATGAATACAGGAACTGTTACATGTGAAATTACAAATGCAAAGTTCTACAATGACATTAGAAGATCAAGCATATTCATATACAAAATCAGTAATGACATAATTACATAGCTACAAGGAGGCGGGGAACATATTTAGACTCACGCATTACATGCAGTAGAGCTGAGAAAAAAACACACACGGCGCCTTCAAAAGTGAAATGCGCATGCCCAGCACACTATCGTTAATAGGTTCCATAGTTGCCAAATGCTGCCTTCTCCCAAAACAAACCACGTATGCTAAGTGCGTGATCATTAGTGAGTTGCTGGGCAAAAGGCTTCTCTTGATATCTAACGCTAGTTTTTCAAATCGCAAAAGTGTCGTAGCAATATAGTAATCTATAGAGGTACGTACATAAAGAGGCTTCAATACCAAACTTCTCCATATATAAAGATATCATATATGCTGGTTTAGGATAAAATGGGAAGAAGAACTGCACCACCAAATCACACATAGCAACACTCGATCCACAGTCATGGACCGAGATGCCATGCGTGCAACTTCCCGATTGGGCATATGCATTCTAACGTTAAGGGTATGTTCACGTGGCGTAATTGCGGCATGCATTTTGTCGCTTTAATACGGGCGAAATGTGCGTTGCAATTATGGTAATTCATAGCTCTCATAGAGAACTATGAATTATGTGTCGTCTCCCCCGGCGTACGATATGCCAGAGGAGAGAAGTATTGTATGCCAGAGGAGAGAAGTGACAGGTCACTTCTTCGCAGTGCTTCCAAAACACACGGCGTACAGCGGCATGTTCAGTACAAGCCCCAGTACGCAGTGTTAACATAGCCTAAGAGATGGTCTCATTTAGCTTATTTAAAAAAAAATTCAAGAAATTTTATGCTCCTCCTGAAATTTCAACCAAAAGCCAAATAACCCTAATTTTGTGAGTAATGTGTATATACAGTATACACACTACTCACCAAGTGAGGGATATTTGGCCTTTGGTTGAAACTTCAGGATGAACGTAAAATTTCTTGAATTAAAAAAAAAAAAAAATTTAATTAAAAAAAAAATATAAATAAATAATATAATATATATATATATATACACACACATATTATATATATATATATATATATATATATATATATACAACACACACATTATATATATATTTTTATTATATATTTATATATATAAATGTAGACAAACCACAGCAAAGGGTAGGGTCCTGGTAGTTTTATGGGGTTTTCAAAATGGAAATGCTACTGCTCTGCTGGAGAGAAGGGGGGCTTCATACACACACAAAAGGGCAAATTCAGAGCACATCACAGAGAAATGATTAAAGACTCTGGCGAGCCATTTGAAAGTTTTTCTTTTGTTCTCTGGACAATTCTTTTAATTGTAAAGCACTGTACAGTGATTGTTCCCATCATATTAGTCCCTGCTTCAAATGGGGCTCACAAGTTAAGTCTCCATCTAAGATGCAAACACTAAGGCCAATTTTACAGGAAGTCAATTACTAGCATGGAGTTTGGGAGAAAACTGAAAAACCTGAACGAAATACCAGCAAATGTAAGACAACCATGCAATCGACATGCACATTTTGTTCTTGGTTGTATTTGAACACAACACAACAGTGCTGCAGGCAAAAGGTGCTACCCAGCAGTAGTCCCTGGATAGAACGTAACACAGAGTAACTTTGTCTGTATCTAATCTAATCTCCTACAGCTCTCCGGTCATTCACTAAGGTACATTGAATCAACCATAGGAAATTATTCTGAGGGCCTATCCCATAGCTGGATGTAATTACACAGCATGTGGTCATATGATATAAGGACTAATATGTTATTAGTGAAATAACTCAAAAAGTGATAGACCCTAGTAAGAAGTAACTTTACTGGCTGTGTGACTGGATCCCATTTCCATGTCAAGCCAGTAGCCAAGGACCAAGTTGAGATCTCATGATCCTCTACTGAGCCATTTATAACTTCATACAATTTTATTATTTTTTTTAAGTCAAAGCTCTTTATAACCAAAGGGATTCATCACCATATTTATCTTATTGCTGTGGTTACATCTCAGAGACCTCACATTTATAACCCTCTTACTAGAGAGTTTTATTTACAGCTTATGTTAATTCTATCATCATTAAATAGTGATTAAATTCCTGAACATCAGAACTGCCATCTGATAGCTTCCATTATCTTCTAACTCCGCAATGCCATTATTATACCTTTACTAACCTGCAGGCTGTATTATAGATCTACATCAAGAATTTGTGCTTTTTATGGCACTGTTTTTATGGATAATAATAGTACCATTGGCATAACATAACGTTCTGATTTAGATCCCATTAAGAAGACAAAAACATTTTCCTTAGATTTTGAGTGTCTGTTTTTCATCTTCACCATCTGAAATTCAGAGCTCATTTAAAGCAGCTAATGCACCATAATGGCTGTCACATGATTATGATGTAATACATTGAGGACTGAAATAAGTCAATGAGCATACGTAGCCTGTGCCATGTTTTCAACTATAGCTTTTATTGAAATAAAGACAGTTTTACAATCAAACAAGTGTGGTAGTTAACAGACTAGATCAACAATTATAATGGATAAAAAGAGGCATAGTAGACCGCTACTGGTGATGGAAAAAAGAGTAATGCTGGAAAAAATTCTGCAGTTACAGTATGCCAGAAGATGTGGTCAGGCTTGGATAGGGGACATTTTAAGTATTAGAAAGTATGATGAATGGGAAGTCATTCCACTTAATCAATAACGGGGAGAAGAAAAAGAAAATTAAGTGATTGACAAAAGGAGTGTACAGTATGTCACAAAGTGAGTACACCCATCATATTTAATGGTGACCACACAAATTATTGACACTTTGGGCACAATTTGTCCATTCTAGCTTAGGGGTGTACTCACTTTTGTTGCCAAAGGTTTAGACATTGATGACTGTGTGTTGAGTTACCGTAAATACTCGAGTATAAGCCGAGTGCAAAAAAATGTGCTGAATAATCCGACCTCGGCTTATACACGAGTCACTGTCGGCACTCGGGCGCTACGATGGCCCGAGTGCCAACAGGGACGCTTCAGCTATATGCGACTCCTCAAGGAGCGCATCTAGCTGAATGTCGAGTGAGCTGACAGCGTCCGGGAACTGCAATGGCCCGGGCGCTGACGGCGATCTCTTCCCCTGTATGCGACTCCTATTAGAGCACATACAGGAGAAGATACCACTGCGGAGCAGAGAGCGAGCGCTCCCTGCTCTGCAGTGGACTACGGGCAGTCGCCATCATGCGCTTTGTGCCGAGAAGATGGAGCGGAGCACCCGGGAGGCGGAGCAGCGGGGATCGAGGTAAGTGTTTGTTTTTTGTTTTAAAACCCTGCCTATACCTGCCTATAACCTGCCTAGGGGGACCTATACCTGCCTATACCCTGCCTATGAGGACCTATACCTGCCTATAACCTGCTTATGGGGGCAATTACTTGCCTATATCCTGCCTATGGGGACATATAGCTGCCTATATCAGCCTACAACCTGCCTATGGGGGGACATTTAACTGCCTATACCAGCCTATATCTGCTTATGGGGGACATTAAACTGCCTATACCTGCCTATGGGGGACATTAAACTGCCTATACCAGCCTATATCTGCCTATGGGGGTCATTAAACTGCCTATAACTGCCTATGGGGACATTAAACTGCCTATTCCAGCCTATATCTGCCTATGGGGGACATTAAACTGCCTATACCTGCCTATGGGGGACATTAAACTGCCTATACCAGCCTATATCTGCCTATGGGGGACATTAAACTGTCTATGTAATTTTATTGGCATCCATTTTTATTTTTGATATTTACCAGTAGTCGCTGCATTTTCCACCCTCGGCTTATACTCAAGTCAATAAGCTTTCCCATTTTTAGGTAGGTGCCTCGGCTTATTCTCGGGTCGGCTTATACTCGAGTGTATACGGTATTTTGCGTGTACACCAAATTTACACTGTTATACAAGCTGTATACTGACTAATTTACATTACATCAAAGTGTCATATCTTCAGTGTTGTCCTATGAAAAGATATAATACAATATTTAAAATTATATGAGGGGGGTACTCACATTTGTGAGATACGGTAAATACTTATTATGTAGGGCGATTCAAAATGAATAGTGCAAAATTACAGTCTCGGTATTCATAACGGAGAGAATATAACACATTTATTAACATGTGTTAACATAACACACTATCCAGGTTTTAATTCCACACCACAAATGTTTAAAGTGATTTCCATTGGTGACATAGCAAATTTCTAGGTGGTAGTCCAGTTCTCTCCAGATGCGTGCCAGCATCTCCTTGGATTTGGACTCCACTGTTAGGCTATGTTCACACGGCTTAAAATGGGACGTATTTCAGTCCTTAATTACGCGCCGTAGTGCGCGAATTATGGCTGGAATACTTCCCAGTCATTACGGTAATCCACAGCTCTCAAAGAGAACTATGGATTACATCTCCTCTCCCTACTCGGCGAATCCGCCGCGGTGGGAGATAAGTGACATGTCATTTTCTAGTGGCGTACACACGCCGCTAGTTATGATAGTCTATGGGCCGGCGAGGTGCCGGCCCCCCGCTCCCGCCCCCGTTCCCCCGGCGTAATTGCGGGGCGTAATTACGCCCCGCAAATAAGCCGTGTGAATATAGCCTTAGGGGCCGTTCACACGGCTTATTTCGGCGCGGATTGGCGCCGTACTGCGCGCCGGATTTGCGCTGCAGTACGGCGCCAATCCGTCGCAGTAATTACGGTCATCCACCTTTCTCATAGAGAACGGTGGATTCCGTCTCTCCTCCCCGCTCGGCGAATCCGCCGGGCGGGGAAAAACTGACATGCACATTATCCAGGCGCAATACGCGCCGTGGATAATGGAAGTCTATGGGGCCGGCGGGCCACGCCCCCGCCCTGCCCCCGCACCCGCCCCTTATTCAAGCCGGAATTGCGAGCGCAATCCGGCTCGCAATTCCGTCTTGAATAAGCCGTGTGAACACGGCCTTACAGTAATGTGCTGCAGAGAGTTAGATCTGGTGATTGCGGCATCCAGCGCAACATTAGTGAATGGTTGTTTCCAGAGAGGCCAATCCAACATTCTTACCCAAATGGAAATGTGGAGATCACCATCCTGCTGATAGACTATGTTTAGCAGTTCTTCCTCCATCCGTGGTATAAGCCATTCTTTCCACATGTTCAGGTATGAGCGGCCAATGACAGTATCTTGCACAAAATCTAAGGGATTGTAGACTTTGCTCTTGCTCCTTGCACAGAATACATTTACTATGGGTGAGATCCCCATGTGCTTGATAACGACCCATGGTTTTTCTAATCCCCAATTTCTAACATTGTAGTAATCGACTTTCCCACTGGTGTGACAGGTCGCCTCACTGCTGAACACCAGCTTGTCAGTGAATTTGTCCCCATCCAATCAGCCGTACAAGTCAATGCAAAAGTCACAGTGTTTCAGTTTGTCATCTGGTTTTAGCACCAGAGGAAAATGTAATCTGCATGGTTTACAACACAGAGGTTTTCTTAATCTTGTTCACTGTCTGTTCTAAAGTTTTTTTGTGAATTGGACTTTTCCCATGACAAACACCCAGTGGTTTTTAACGGATTCACCCATTGCGATATGCAGTTTCCATGTGGAGCACATTTACCAAACTACTTTCTGAAGATTTCGCTGTACTGTCACTACAGACCCCGTTCTTGCAATTTCCAACGTGGAAAAAGCTTTTTTCTTGTTTCAATGTCACTATTATATCACACTTTGTAAGCACAGTTTTGTTTTGCTTTGATTTTCAGTCACCTACCATTCACCATTGATGTTGCTGTAACTACAGACCTTTACCACAGGGACCAGCTGTTTTGAATCATGATAGATAGACAGACAGACAGACAGACAGACAGATAGATAGATAGATAGATAGATAGATAGATAGACAGACAGACAGAGACCGTAGTGAGGGCCTGTAGTTGTAGTAACATCAGAGGTAAATGGCTAGTGACTATAGTATGGTAATATGGCAAATACATTTTTTTTATACATACCATATAATATGTAGTTGTGCTAAAAATTACCCAATTAGTTGCCATTCTGGTCAGTACCACTATTCAAACCTCACAAGTGTGCCTCTTTTGGAGGGGCAGTCCCTATTTTTGACCAAAATGTCCCTGTCACTCTCTATTCCTACAATGTCCCTCTTTTTGCCTTGATAAAAAAACTTAGTAGAATCCCCCAAAAAATCATGTCTATGCATATTAGACTACAATTTGAATACTAATTATTGATATGTTACAGTTTGAACTAAAAAAGTCTATATATAGATAATATTGTGCTAAGTTGTAAATAAAAAAACTATTAAAGCGTTTAGTTATATGTGTAAAAATATATTTTCGCACAATTAGCCATAAGTGTCTCCTCTTTAACCATCCAAAACGTTAGGAGTTATGCCGGTGTGTCACGGACGCCCCTGCGACCACTGTCCCGGGTCGTATGCGCGCCCGTGCCCCTGCTCCCAGCGGAGCCCCATACCGCACCTCGGGTTTGGGGTCCGCTCGTGTCCCTGTCCCAGCCGGCGTTCACTTACCCGGCCACGCTCCTGCTCAGCCTGTCTTCAGTTCCCGGCGCGGGGCTCCGCCCCTAAGGCGCGCGCGGCCCGGCTGTTTGAGATTTAAAGGGGCAGTGCGCCGGTAATTGGTCATTGCCGGGCACTGCTCCTATTTAAGTCCGGCCTCTTCCTGCCGGCCCTCGCCGGATCCTTGGTGTATATTCCCATGGTGAAAGTGTTCCAGAGCGTTTCTGTCTTGCCTTACCGTGTACCGACTCTCTGCTTACGTTTACCGTCTACGAACCTTGCCGCCTGCCCTGACCTCCTGCTTGTCTACCGTCTACGAACCAGAGCCGCCTGTCCTGACCTCCTGCCTGTCTACGACCACGAGCCTGCCTGCCGTTACTGTACCTCGTACCCTTGGCCGCCACCGCAGGCAAGACCCGCCAGTGGATGTGACCTGGTGGAAACTCACCGCAGCAAGACCATCCCGCTTTGCGGCGGGCTCTGGTGAATACCGGGTCCCACTTAGATTCCACTCCCTGGTGTGGGCTTACGCCATCGCCTGCGGTGGTCCAGTGGATCCACCTCCAGACTGTAACACGGTGTTCTCTGTCTAGCAGTATAATGCCTCCTAATTTTAATGCTGTGCTAATTTTAGTGTACCATATTAGTGAGGGTTCAAGGTGGTGCTCCTATCTTACAAAGTGACAGCATATGACTTTATGGTCAGTGTAGGTCAAACCTTACAAACTTGATAACCCTGAAAATATAAGGGCTGCACATCCATTTGCAATTTGTATAGATGCTAGTGCACACTGCTGTGACTACAGGAAGTATATTCTCAAACACCAAATACAGCAGCACCAAATGATAAAAGCCACAAAAATATTGAACTTGTGGAACAAATTAAAATTAATTACTGCTATATTTTATACAGTTTAATTGTCACAAGGTGCGCCGCAGTCCCCACTCCGGACAGCAGACGCACTTATTCCGGCATTCCATACTCCAGTTTGCAGCTACTCACCTTTCCTTGTTCCTGCCTCACTTCCATCTGCTGCCTCTTCCCTAAGGCATGCACACACGAGCTTTTTAACATTTAAAGGGCCGGCACGCTAATGACCTTCTCTCACCTGCCACATGGGGTTTTATTAGAGACTTCCTTCCTGCACTCACTGCAAGATTATTGGTATTCCTGCCTAAAGCTTGGTCTCCATTCCTTGTCTTCTGTGATTTCCAAGTCTGACTTCCATTTATTGATTTTTGACTATGCCTTGCCTGCCGTTTGCCCTGACCTCCTTGCCTATTGCTCGGTTATTTCACTGCCTACTCCCCCTGTACCACGCTAGTCACTTCGGCTGTCACTGCGAGCAGCCTCGTCAGGGGTAGCTACCTGGGAGTCACCCGCAGTCAAGCCTATACTGCCTTGAGGTGAGCTTTGCTGACTATGGTTGGGCTCAATAGACCCTGCTCTCTGGTGTGGTCGGCATCATCTTTCGTGACGACCCAGAGGATTCACACCTGCATCTGTTACATTAAACAAGCTGCGTTTGCCCACCTACCTGTGTACATCTTCTACCTGGCTGCATGAGGCACTTGTAATCAGTGTGAATGGACCAAGCCCCACAGAGAGGTATTAAAGTTAGGGAGCCACCTGATAAGGCTACCGTAACACAGTAGGTGTGCAAATGCAACTTGATCAAACTGTGCACTAAACACCTTTATTTTTTCATGTATAAAGCATAGCAGTAATGTCTGTATGGATTTCAGTGTTGGCTATGTGCTGCTGTACTAGGTTCCTGAAGTCAGACTCCTGCCAATCGAAAAGTTATGATATATCCTAGAAATATCAGATCTGAATACCCCTGTAATGTAGTAGCTTACATAACAAATACATCTATAACAGTATATTAGGGAAAGCTTACTCTGTTCACCATTCAAACTCCTTATTATGGAAAGTTTTACCTAATTTATAAATGTAATGAAAGTTGTAACAGAACTGCAAATATGGATTCATAACTGTTCCTCGTTAATGCTGACTGACCACTATACCCAGCCTCCTTCAAGATTGATTTCCAAGCTAATAAGGCATTTCTTCCAAACTCCACAGTCATTTATTTCAATCTCCGCTCACACCAGACAGGAAAGTGTATTAGCAATGTCTAGTCACATTTGGAAAGTCAGCATTAATTATTCTCTTATAAAGCTATATTCCACGGGCTCAAACATTATTTATACAGATGGCATTTGTCAGTGGTTAATAACATAGAACAGTTATCATTTTGGAGTGTTAAGTTAATATTTTTACTTGGCGAAAGCTAAAGCAAAAATGTAAAGGTTCAAGAAAAATTAAAGTCAGAATTAAAATTAAAAAGTATAGACACTCCTAAATGTTAAATATGCAGTGCTATCTGCATCAAGATATAGCGCAGAAGTAACTGAGCAGATTAATTCCAGGTATGCTTTTCCCTTCTCTTTCTAAAAGGTACAAAAAGGAAAATAATAAGAATTTCACATGCAACTTTTTTCAGTATTTTAAGCCTCTAAATGTATTTCTGTATTTGCTTTGATCACATGGATACCAGGGTACTGACCCATTGTAATTGCAGCCAGGGTAATGAAATACTTCATGACTTCTATGCCACTACACCTATTACACCCTATAGTAGAGCCATTTTTGTACATATATAACAGGACTAAGTCCTGCTATATATTACAAGAAACCAAAATGTAAAAAGAATTTAAAAAAAATGTAGTTCAAAACAATTTAAATAATAAAAAAAAATAAGTTATACATAATTGGTATCACCATGTCTGTAAAAGTCCAATCTATTAAAATGTAATATATTTTATCCCATATGGTAAACACTGTAGAAAAACAAAATTTCCAGTGCTCATACTTTTTGGTCATATCGGGTCCCCATAAAATTGAAATAAAAAATTATCAAAGAGCCGCACAAAAATGGTACCGATAAAAATTACACTTAAGCCAACAAAAAAGCCCTCCTTAAAGGGGTTGTCTCACAACAAGGATTGCTTTTTATGTTAAAGATCTTGCAAAAACAAGTCACTTTGCAATATACACTCACCGGCCACTTTATTAGGTACACCTGTCCAACTGCTCGTTAACACTTAATTTCTAATCAGCCAATCACATGGCGGCAACTCAGTGCATTTAGGCATGTAGACATGGTCAAGACAATCTCCTGCAGTTCAAACCGAGCATCAGTATGGGGAAGAAAGGTGATTTGAGTGCTGATCTCCTGGGATTTTCACGCACAACCATCTCTAGGGTTTACAGAGAATGGTCCGAAAAAGAAAAAACATCCAGTGAGCGGCAGTCCTGTGGGCGGAAATGCCTTGTTGATGCCAGAGGTCAAAGGAGAATGGGCAGACTGGTTCGAGCTGATAGAAAGGCAACAGTGACACAAATAGCCACACGTTACAAACAAGGAAGGCAGAAGAGCATATCTCAACGCAAAGTACCGCGAACTTTGAGGCAGATTGGCTACAGCAGAAGAAGACCACACCGGGTGCCACTCCTTTCAGCTAAGAACAGGAAACTGAGGCTCCAATTTGCCAAGCTCATCGAAATTGGACAGTAGAAGATTGGAAAAACGTTGCCTGGTCTGATGAGTCTCGATTTCTGCTGTGACATTCGGATGGTAGGGTCAGAATTTGGCTTCAACAACATGAAAGCATGGATCCATCCTGCCTTGTATCAACGGTTCTGGCTGGTTGTGGTGGTGTCATGGTGTGGGGAATATTTTCTTGGCACTCTTTGGGCCCCTTGGTACCATTTGAGCTTCGTTGCAACACCTTGTGGAATCTATGCCACGAAGAATTGAGGCAGTTCTGAAGGCAAAAGGGGTCCAACCCGTTACTAGCATGGTGTACCTAATAAAGTGGCCGGTGAGTGTATGTCCATTAACAGTGTACTACCTATTCCTAGATATCTCCTCTTGTATGGGCTGCATCAGCTCCTCAGGTCGCTATAGCTACAGACCTGTTTGATCTCTCCTGATAGGCTGCCAGCACTGGTTGTTATAGCTACAGACCTGACGTCTACTGCAGCCTAGTAGAAGCCAGTAAACACGCCCCTGAATTCAAAATGAAACCAAAAAAACAGAACTGAGGTAAGATGAATCAATGTAGTGAGACAACCCCTTTAAGGTCAAACCCTGCATGTGCAACGATTACTTTAAAGTTAACTTATAAAAGTGGCTTTGCACATGTCTCATATAAATAGAAGGTGGGTCCTCGGAATAATTTACCTTATTAAAGAAAAGGAATAACTTATTTTCAGTAAAATAACTTCAGTCTGACCCTGATGGCAGCTACCATCTTTTTATCTTACTGGTTGTTTACTATTATATCCTTTACAATCATTGTGCTATTGCGGTCATTGAAATCAGCTCGTTATGCATTGAATTCCTGTGACTGTTTTAATTATGCAAAGCTGATGATCATAGAAGTTAGATCCGTATGAGCTAAGGAAAGAGCTGTAAAAACAGGAGGATGTGTCTTAGACTATCTCAGACTCCATGAAGGCACTGTGTCTGAACTGTAGTCACAGATTCCAATACTGCCCTAATAGAGCTGATCTAAAAAGCAGCCAAACAGCAAACACTAAGAAAAATAAATAGCCGATAGCTCCTGGATTGCATTTATTTTTTTTAAAAGAGTATTTGTTCAACACATTCAATACCATGTAGTTGGCTTGATTAGAAATCAATCACTTTGCAGTATATATAACTGGATGTCTAGAATGTCACTTCATAACTGGAAAATACGGTATACTACCTATATAGCATACGCTCATCCTAATCAACCTAAACCTATTATTTTTAATATGTAGTAAAATAGTCACCATCGTCACTATCGGAAAAAAATTGCTGTTTTCACTCAATCCCTTCCTCTGCTTTATAAACACGAACATCCCCAATTCTCCAGAAAGCAATTCCAAAATATAATAGCAGAAGTAAACCCATTCTACCAAATGGTGCACATTGTGCAGAACAATATTTGAAATGTAGTATATGACTGAACTCAAATAGTTTAAAGGGGTTTTTAAGTTGGAATATAGAGCTGGACCAATATTCACCTCTGTACTGAACTTGTCACGTGCCACTGCCCGACATCACCGTTCAGAGTCCTCATTCCAAGCACTGGATTCAACTTAACCCCACAGCACAAATCAATTGATACAGTATGTTGGCTTGGCCGCAAGATAAAGGCAACTATTCGGTATGTAGTTTTAGATTAGAAATTCTTATTATATGGGTATATGTGAGAATTATTAGAATTAAAAGAGAAAGGAAGATATATAACTAACGCCAACTTTATGGCAGCCTTTAGTATGGTACATGTATCTCCAACTGTGAGAAAATATTACATGGTATGTGACATCTGCTCTGCAACACAAAATTATTCAGGGATGAGCCCCTTGTGCTCACATTTCTGGCTTTATGTCCAAATTAATTAAGTAACTGAGCTTTTTCAGTACGCATAAGAGGGAATGTGGTTTAAAGTAACTCATAAAATATTAAACTGCCTTCCCTCTGCAAACAGTAGAAAATGCAAACCATGTTTATAAGAACCATAGAAGCCGCCATTACTACAAGTGATGAGGCCTTAAAATCTGCATGCATA
Organism: Phyllomedusa bahiana; assembly: GCA_025379985.1. Taxonomy (NCBI): domain Eukaryota; kingdom Metazoa; phylum Chordata; class Amphibia; order Anura; family Hylidae; genus Phyllomedusa; species Phyllomedusa bahiana. The sequence continues at coordinate 46,700 of JAODAL010001764.1, forward strand.
TAACAAAAAGTGCCATAATCTTAATTGTTTTACATTATATATTTATTTACGTGTGTGTCTTATATTGGAAAGTACGAACACAGCAATCACAGAACCAACGTGGCGTAAACAGCCATCAGTTGCCCAATTTTAGTACTGGCCACAGTGTCAACACTGAGCAGATGCAGAACGCAGTGGAGATGTAATGCAATCCAGAATAAACAAATCTGTGTACTGATACAGCAGACGGAAACCAGATAGATACAGGAATAAATTACATAAAATTTCCCATAGAAAGGCCTCATTCACAGCAGGGTCTTGGTTGACGTTTTTCCATACATACTGTATCAAAACAAAAAAAATCCCAATTATTTCTGTAGGCCTGACTATTAGATCAAAAGCTTATTTTGGCATCAATTTCAACACAGATCATTAAAATCATTGCAATGCTTTGTATAGCTGTAAATGTACTAAGTGGCATCTAAATTTGTCAATTATGCCACCAATAACAATGATTCTCACAGCAGCATAACCTTGGAAGTTCAACAATAAATGCCGAATTTTATAATTTATCATTGATCACAATTACACTAGCTATTAATTGCTGTATAGGTTCAGAAACAAGCAAATTGTGGTGATAGGCACAAGGACACTAGTGTATATTTTAAATGAATCTATAGGTCCCCAATTACTTAACCCAAAAGAGTGAAATTTTAGCCTCTGTCAGTGCAGCACCTTTAGAAGAGAGCAGTTGACTAGGCAGTTCTAGGAAAATGCATTCCAGGAAAAAACACATATTCCACAAGGTATACATTTTTTTTTTACATAGGAACCTGTGAGTGGCAAATGCAACTGTATGCCTATAAAAAAAAGTACATATGGGAGGCATGAGAAAAGTAGTATGAACCTAAGATTAAACACTATAATTCATCAAAAGCCTGCTTCTAACTTCTTTAAACATATTTTATTGAATAGAAAGGGCATGAATACAAGAACAATAAATATTGTACTCAGTCACAGATTATTAATACAGCATCGTAAACAGAAGCTTTTAAGCATATAAAGGCATATTGCGTTGAACAAAGTGAATACAATATATAAATGAACTGAAGCAAAACAACAACCTGATAACCAAGATATGGAAAATTGTTTAAATAGAAAATTATCATTATAAAGCCTATACCTAGAGGGTGAGGGGATATACAAAATTGGAGATTTTGAGAGTTGTAGTATTTCAAGGTGAGCCATGCCTCCCATAGTTGATTTCCTGGCATAAAAAGGGTAGGGCTATCAATTCGCACAAACAAATTAAGTTTATGCGTCTAATTACCTCTGATAGGGAAGGGGGCATTGGTTCCTTCCACCTATGGGCAATCGCTGTCCTGGCTGCAATAAGAGTGTGGAAAAATATGGTCCTAAGTGGGGAGGGAATATTTACTAAACCTATTTCTTTGATTGCTAGTTCCGGTTTTAGAGTAAAAGAAGTATTTAGGACTTTGCGAAGTAATGTAGATATAGAGTTCCAGAAGCTTTTAATGGTTGGGAATTCCCACCATACGTGTAACATGGTGCCTTGTTGTCGACAACCTTTCCAGCATAAATCTTAAGAACCAGTATAAATATGTGTCAATGTGGTAAGGTGGCAAGTAACAGCGGAGCTGAATTTTGTGCATAGTTTCTTTATGTTTGGCGCACTTAAACAATTTAGGGGGCAAAGAGTGAACTTGATTCTACTGGTCCACAGAGAAACAGCAGAAGAGTGCCTTTTCCCATTTTATCATAGTGGGGAATTTCTCAAATTTGTATTTTGTGAGAATCATATAATAAATTAGGGGAAGACCTGTTTCAAAGGAAACTGTAAAAATTCAGATTAGAGTGATCATATTGAGGCCACTTTATTTCTTGAAATATATGTCTGAGTTGGAGATATTGAAAGAAAAGGGATTTTGGGAGATGGAAGGATTTAGCCAATTTAGAAAAGGAACAAAAAGAGTTTGGTCAGCGAAGAGATGATCTATTAAGGAAAGGTTAGAATGTTCCTAGGTTTGAAAGGAAAAATTTGCATTCCAACAATTAGGTAGAGAAATTGGAACATCCTTTTAATTGACAGATATCTATGAATTAGATATGACATATTTAGACCACAGTTTAAAAAGATCTGTTAAAGATTGCAGCATAGAAGGAGGGGTGGGACATCCTAGTAGTGATGTTAGTACGTAGTGTTTGACAAATTGGGGGGTAAAGGATGTAGATTCAAATTGGACCACGGTAACACACTCGTAAGGTTCCAAAAAAAGAGAGCCTGCTCTAGAAGTATGGCACTGTTGTATATGGCCAAGTTGGGGACAGCTAGGCCTCCGTGTTTATGGCTGTAAAATAGTAAATTCTTTTAATTCTTGGTCTACAACCATTCCATATGAATTTAAATAACAAACTCTACAGTTTGTGCATAATGGGAAGTGGGGTTATATACAGAATTGTTTACATTTAGGGAAGAGAGACATTGCCCTGGATAAACCCAACTTGGTCATTATGGATTAAGAGTGTCAGGATGGCTTTGATGTGGGAAGCTATAATTTTGGCATAGAGTTTTATGTCTGTGTGTAGCAGGGCAATCGGAACATAATTGGCTGGTAGGTCTGATGGTTTGCCCAGTTTTGGAATGGTGGTAATAAGAGCTTTGAATAGCTCTTTTAGAGGCTCTCTACTGGAGGCTATATCATTGCACAGAGAAGTCAGATAGGTGGAAATTTGGTAATATTCATTTGAAAGGCCATCTGGTCCTGGCACTTTATTTAATTTACTACTATGGACTGCTTTTTGAATTTCGGCTAAGGAGAACGGTTTATTGAGGTAATCTAACGGGAAAGATATAAATGTGGGAAGATTAATGGACTGGAGAAAATCTCTTATATCTGGCTTATCTGGTAAGGGCATTTCTTCACTGGAATGCAGATTATAGAGTTTAGAATAATAGTCAATAGTTTTTTTGATAAAAGGGATTTATCATTAGGGGCATAGACAGATGTTAGTGTATATGGTTTAAAGTTAATTGTGCAGACTATAATAATTGTTTGACCTTTCAGGTCAATAATGAAGTTAATAAGAGAGAAAGAAATAGAGGTTTTTTTTTATTAGAATCGCCACACCAGCTTTCCTCTTTGGAGAGTGAGCTTGGAAAATATGTAGGAAATTTTTGCACTTTAATCTAAAGTGATGTATACAATATCTGATTTGATTTAATTACATCCCTTCAGAGCAATGTGCATTTGAAGGGAGAGATCAATCCCCTCACATTATCTGTGAGAAATTTAATTGACATTTGTAAATGTAAGAGAGGGTATGGGCAAAATAGACAAATTTAAAAAATGCAGCTCTCTTAGGACAAATAAACTCAAAGTTAGAGATGTATGGACAAATTCCAATAAGAAAGAAAAGGATTGGTAATGAAAGTTACAAAAAGCAACTACGTAGATAAGAACTAGACTCATTCCTGAAAAGGAAAAATTAATGTGGGCAAGTCCTGCCATAAACCTGCAAGTGGGAAGCTCAGCAGAAGAAAAAGAAACCTTAAGGGAAAAGAGCTCTCTCTTAAAAGCTCCTAGAATATATAATTTAAGTATGCAGCATTTAGAAGTCAATCAATGTTGCGAGATTTTGAACCTGTAGTCTTGTTGGATCACAAGGGCGTAATCATCTCCGGGCGAATTTGTATCTTCCGAACTGGGCTGGGTTCCTCAGAGGATATTAGATTCCAGTTTTTGAGAAGAGTAGAAGTTTTGTCAGGGGTGTTGCAGATAAATTGCGTGCCATCCCTAGTAATAATCGGTTTGACCGGAAAGCCCCATCTATATTGGAATTCTCTTTCCCGTAAGATTTTGGTGTATGGCTGAAATTCTTTTCTCCTTTGCTACAGAAAGGTCAGGGGATATAGAAATAGTCTTCTCTGATATTAAAAATAATTCTGCAATGTTTTGGTATTTGGCTTATCGAGTCATAATCAGTCTTGATTTACACAAGTTCATTAGGTTGGGTGATGGAAAGTTTCGTTGTCAGGCGGTCTATTGATCCAATTATTTAGGTTGCCAGGTCGAATTCTGATTTTCGGTAGATATTCCAGTGTTTGATGTAGCAACCCATAGTAGAGACGTTAGCGGAGTGATTTTAGGACGTCACTATGTTTGGTACCCCAAATTTGACTGTAGCACGTTGTCTCATACGGGCTTGCAATAGACTCCTTTCCTCAGACATAGAGCATCAGCTATATGCGTTTGGAAATCCTCTAAGAGCGCATATAGACTGAATGCAAGACAAAAAGTTGAAGCAAGATGATGTAGCGAGAGGTTGGGTATCAGATGAATCTTGATGATCTAAGCTCACTGATTCCGCTCTCAAAGAAGGAGAAGAAGGTTGGAAGTGAAGACTTCTTTTGGTTGTTTGAGACTTCTGCGAAGATGAAGAGAAAATTCTGGGAGATTTGGATGTTTGTTTTTGGATTCTCTTTGGTACAGCTATTGTGTATGACGATACTGTATATAGAAAAATAAATGTTCACATTTTTTTTCCTTCTTCCTTTCAGGAAAGTAGGGGCCGTCACTATGTAGGCTGTTAAATTGCTTCTCACTGGAAAACACTGAGTAGGGACATGTTGAGGACCTTTAAGTGATTATGCTAATTGTAAAGCTATTATAAGCACTGTTAACCGCCTATTACTTTACAGCATGCATAAGGTTGGCCAATAATTGCTATTTGTATAGCACAAATAATGTAGGCGTGATCCAATGGACTGCGATACCTGCCTACACTGCCTAACCTGCCTACGCCGCCCATACCCTGCTCAGCCGCCCTATACTCGATGGAGCATTACTCCATATAAACATACCCGAAAGTAAGACATGTGGGATTTGGGATAAAGAATGTAACGCTGTTTTATTTCGGGAAACACGGTAGCATCTTTTAAGTCATTATGAGGTTTAGCAAAATCTGACATCTTTCTCTCAATATGATCAACGCGAGAAGCAATAGACTGGATATCTTGTTTCAGGTTAAATACCATCTCTTTCATATCGGATTTGAGAGAAGAATTGAAGAAGCAACAAAGTTGAGAGAGAATTCGAGAGGTTGGGTATCAGATGAATCTTGATGATCTAAGCTCACTGATTCCCTAAAGAGGAAAGAAGGTTGGAGTGAAGACTTCTTTGTGATTGAACTCTGCAAATGAGAAAAAATTCTGGGAGTTTGGATGGTTTGTTTTTGGTTCTTTTAGGTACGCCCATTGTGGTAGAGATACTGTTATAAAAAATAAAGTTCACATTTTTTTTCCTTCTTCTCTTCGAAAGTAGGGCCGTCACTTTAGTGTTAATTGTTCCCTGAAAACACTGAGTAGGGACATGTTGAGGACCTTTAAGTGATAGAAGGTATGCTCAAGGTGTGGTAAAAGAGCCTATTTGATAAGGCACTTGTGTTCAGATTATTGTATTTTAAGCAGCAGCAATAAGGGTTAGGCAGATAGTTGTATATTTGTATAGGCACAAATAAATGTAGGCAGGATGAGATCCCAAGTAGACTGGGGATAAAAGCTTTATGCTGAAGAGATGTTATGACTAGTTACAGATAGGCTTTTGATTGTGCAAGCTGGAGGTGTCAAAAGCTTCTAAATTGAGGTAGTGAGCCAGCTAAAAGGCAGAGCCAGTTACCTGCAGCACAGGTGTAGGTGTTTCAGATCGGCGAGGCACATGAGAGCAGACTGTGTGCTGATGTATACGCCGGAGGGTAAGTCACAGTGAGAAGTAAACAAAGTCCATTAAATACAAAATTTTGTGCTTACCGCTCACTCTGAGCTCGAGTTGTTGTTATCTGGAGAGTGCCAGACCTCAGCTGTGAACTTCGCAGCAGCAAGTAAGTCCCATTCCAAAATATTTGTAGTCGGCACCTTCTCCATAAAAAATATCCATGTTTATTGAATCATATTAAAATGTCATAAAAACAGAACACGCCAGCTTACATGTTTCAGGACAACATAGACCTTAAGTCACAGTTCCGGGAAGACCTCATGGTTTGGGACAGAGCCACTTAATATCGACATAGGTGCGGAGATGTGCAGGTCTCACCGGACTTCAGCAGCGAAAGAAGATCTGCTCGCGTGCCAACCGTGGAGCCGCAGGACCGCCAAAAGAATGGGGTCGATGATGTGTGCTTTACAGCAGTAGCTCACCAGGGTTTTCGGCACCATCGTTGGCGTTGAGTAGAGGACAGATGATAGGTAGGTAGATAAGTTAACAAGCAGTGAGATAAGTAGCTTTATGTGAAGCTGAGTTGAAGTTCTAGATTAGCGTTCAGCTTGAGCACGTCAGAGCCAGTTACTGCGCACAGGTGAGGTGCCAACAGTGGAGCCAGGTTGCCAAGTGGGGTCCATGTTGTGTGCCTTACAGCAGTAGCTCACCAGGGTTTCGGCACCACGTGTGAACGTGGGGTAGAAGACACGGGCAATCTGGTGCAGATCTTCAGCTTGCGGTCGGCAGCCTCTCTTCTGAGTACCGGACCCAGGAGCAGAGCAGTAACACGGGCGCCAGGCACATCAGACAGCGCCACGCAGAAGCAGTAAATCTGTGATGGCGGCAGAGGCAGTGGGTGCACTGGCTACCCAGCAGGATATTTCAGCTGTAGGGCCAAGAAAAGCACACCCTTAGACTCCTCAGGGGCCACAGAGTCAGCTGGAGAGGCTTTCAATAAAATGTGTGGCAAAACACAGGGCTTATTTGGGCCGAGATGTGAAGCTAAGCAGGAGAGCTCTCAGAAACTTGTCCTTCTACATCCCCAGTTAGGTCATGCCCCCCTGCTTCTAACTTCTTTGAAGTCAGTAGTGTTAGATACAGCATCTCACAAAAGTGAGTACACCCCTCACATTTTTATAAATATTGTATTATAGCTCTTCATGGGACAACACTGAAGATATGAGACTTTGACATAATGTAAAGTAGTCAGTGTACAGCTTGTATAACAGTGTAAATTTGATGTTCCTTTAAAATAACTCAACACACAGCCATCAATCCAATAACTCAAGCAGAGAAGTACTTCATGAAATAGTCTTCTAAAAGGCACAATGTGTGTTCATTACTAGCTATAAGAGGGAGGTCTTTGTGCATTTTGTTTAGTTACGAGCCCAGAGTGAGGATTGAAATGCATAAACTGAGATGTATACTTTGATTTTAACTTGGTTTCATAGGACCTCAATAAATACAGTGCGTTTTAGAAGACTATTTCATGAAGTACTTCTCTGCTTGAGTTATTGGATTGATGGATCTCCAGCCTTATGCCTCTTTTCCTTGCACCATGCATATAATGAACTCTGATTAGTCCGGAATCACTAGTGAGCTAACTACTTTTTTCTACACAGCCATAAATGTCTAAACTGCAGGCAACAAAAGTAAGTGCAAATAGACAAATTATGCCCAAAGTGTCAATATTTTGTGTAATCACCAATATTTTCCAGCACTGCCTTAAATCTCTTGGGCATGGAGTTCACTAGAGGTTCACAGGTTACCACTGGAATCCTCCTCCAATCCTCTATGACAACAACACAGAGCTGCTGGATGTTAGAGATCTTGCGCTCCTACAACTTCCATTTGAGGATGCCCCACAGATGCTAAATAGGGTTTAGGTCTAGAGACATTCTTGGCCAGTCCAGCACCTTTACCCTCATTTTCTTTAGCAAGGCAGTGGTCATCTTTGAGGTGTGTTTGGTGTCGTTATCAAGTTGAAATATTGCCCTGCAGCCCAGATTCCAAAGGGAGAGAATCATTCTTTGCTTCATTATGTCACAGTACATGTTGGCATTCATGGTTCCCTCAAAGGACTGTAGCTCCCCACAGCCGACAACAAAGTGAGTTTTAGACCTAGACAATTTTCATACATGTGGCCCTTAGTGGACAGGGTGGGAGTGTGGTCAGATGGCATTGGATCACAAAGAGGAAGACACTGAGTAACCAACATCTGGGGGACATGATTTTAGCAGAGTCCAGGAATATGCCAAAAACAAGTAACCTGGAACAAGGAGCAAATCCATGAAGAGTCAGGGAGACAAGAAAAGCTAATAGAGGCAGATACTACAATAACAGAGGCCGGACAGAACTGTAACCAGACTGCACTGTGAACTGACAGCCAGGCAAGTGTCTGAAGGCTTAAATAGGCCACTTGTTTGAAATGGCATTAGGCTGCCATGGCAACTGTATGTTCTTCCCAGTGACATATGCAGCCTTAGCCTAGGCATCTCTGCCCGGATCACTCTGAACAAAGTAACTGGAGCAGTGAGTACATCAGTATAAACACCCTTTGTAGCATAAGGGATCAATGGCTGTATAATATAGGCACTACATTATGTGATTAGAAGGGTTGTCTCACTACAAAGATTAGCTTTCAACACGTAAGGAACAGTAAACATTTTCCAAATAGATTGTTTTGTTTCTTTTTCTTTGTGAGCAGATAAAAGTGATTTTATCAGCTCTGAGTGTACTCAGATTTCTCTACGTTACCGACCTCCTCTGCCCTGCTGTAGTTTTAGAGCTTGACTGTTATCTGATCTTATGAACAAAGGAGACTAATTTCTATAGTTTACTTTAGCTCTGAAGCTTCTCTGAACTTGAGAGCAGGAGATTTTTGTTGGGGATGACTGAAAGGGTTAATATGCTCCAAAATGTACATCAAATACCATGACAAAGCATCCCATGAAAGTGAATGGGGTCTCAGCAAACCTCAAAACAAATAAATTAATGAATGAATAGATAAAAAAATGAATAAGTAAAGTGATTTACATTTTTTACCTTTCATTCCCTCTATAAAAATATTATATTTGGTACCACTACGATCAGAATAACCCATAGAATTTGTGTAAAAAGAACATAAACATAGAAATTAAAAGAAAAAATATTGTACATTTTTAGGTTTTTTTTCACCTCTCCCCCCCCCGCAAAAAAAATTTAATGATTCAATATATTATATACAGAACTAATAAAACTACAACTCATTCTTCAAGCCCTTAGACTTTCAGAATATGGCTTCACAAAAAGTCTGAATTTCTTATGCTAGTATATGCATACATATCCTGGTTTCACATGTTTTAGACAGTAGAGATGAGCGAGCAGTAAAAGGTTGTAGTTTGATTAGAACCTCGAACTTTAGTGTGTTTGGTTCGAGGTTCTATTCAAACTAGAACTAGAACTCGAACCCCATTAAAGTCAATGGGAGAAGATGTTCTGGTTAATTTTTATACCTATACAGGTGAGGAGAAGCTGTAATTACCATCCATAACAGTAAACTGGATACGTGGAACAACTTAGTGAAGAAAATTTGGCTCTAAGAGTGACAGAAAAAAATTGAGAGGCTAAAATACTTCATTCCTTTCAATGGCTGAAAAGATGAGGACAGCTTGCAAGCAGGGGCTTAACTATAGGAGGTGCAGCGGTAGCAGCTGCTATGGGGCCCTGCATCCTGAGGGGGCCCAAAAGCACCTTTGACACATAGGAGATTTGGAGACGGTGTGTTATACAATTACTGAACCCCCAAAACTGCAAAAAATTTACTTTTGGCCACTGAGTATGTGTCAGGGCTAGGCAGCATTCAGCCTGCGGGGAGAAACAGTCTGCAGCAGCTGATTTGCGATCCCACCTGGATAGTCATTCTTCTGGAAACTGTGTGACAGAGGCCCAGCCACTCTGGACATGGGGCGTGTCGCAGCAGCCAATGGGAGGGCCTGGAGGCCGCTCCAATCAGCGGTATCCAGGAATCACATTTAAACTCCCTGCAGGCTGAGTACTGCGCCTGCGATACTCTCCTGGCTGCCTTGTCTTTCTGTGCTTGTATCGTGTTTCTTGTTATGTTTACCAGACCCCGGCTAGTCCTCTGATTTTTTTACCTCGCTCCCATTCGCGTTTTGACCCCGGCATATTTTTTGGTTTCTCTTTGGTTCTGATTTGTGGTTTGACGTATCCAATTTGTTATTGACCCGGACTGTCTGACTCTTCTTCCTTCTGACGGCCCCAGCCCTCTAGCAGCGCAGGGATTGTCACCCAGTTGGCGTCTGCCACCTAGGGCAGCACGTCAAGTAGGTAGGGACAGTGGGCTGGGTTCCAGTTAGGGCTCACTGTACCTCCCTTGATGTGACATTGTCGCAGGCCGAAACCATTACTGCTCTACTCTCACTATGAACCCCATGACAGCTCTGGTAGAGCAGATGAAGGGGCTTACCCAGCTAGTCCAGGATCTGGCGCTGAGGGTACAACAGCAGGAGACTTCCCCGAGTCCAAGTGTCCCTGCACTACCTTCCCCTCCTGTGGAACCCCCTATTCAGTTGCCTGACAGTTTCTCAGGCAACAGGAAGGCCTTTTTGACTTTTAGGGAAGGATGTCGCCTGTATTTTAGGCTCCGCCCACATACCTCGGGCAATGAGGAACAGAGGGTGGGAATTGCTATGTCCTTACTTCAGGGTCCCCCCCAGGAGTGGGCATTCTCTTTACCACCTGAATCGCCAGAACTGTCTTCCGTGGAGAGGTTCTTTGTCTCCTTAGGTGTACTCTTTGATGACCCTGATAGGGAAGCTGTGGCTGAGGCTCAGCTGAACACCTTGAGGCAGGGTAAAAGGACTGTGGAGGAGTATTGCTCCGAATTCCACTGCTAGTGTGTTGCATCTGGGTGGAAACCCAGCTCTTAGATGCCAGTTAAGATTAGGGTTAGCCGACCACGTGAAGGATATTTTGGTGGCTTACCCTACCCCTGGTACTTCAGATGAGGCTATGGCACTAGTCGTTTGTCTGGACAGACGTTTTAAGGAGAGACATTGGGAGAAGGCTCCCTTCCCAGTTGTCCAGTCCTCTACACCTGCTGTTTCCGATATTAACTCCGAGGAGCCAATGCAAGTGGGGGCTTCTTCCGAAACTGCTGCCATTGACCGTAGGCCTTCTCATCGTATCCTGGGGTTATGCTTCTACTGTGGCGAGGATGGACACGCCTTCCGGGAGTGCTCCAAAAGGAAGACCAGGCCGGAAAAAACTCCAGCGCCTAGGTGATTTGCAGGAAGGTCACCTAGGTGATCAGGTATTTACTATTGTATCCAAAAAGTTGAAAACTGTATTCTATTTATCATGGAGGGGCTGCCCGCTGATGTGGTGTTAGGGCTGCCCTGGCTTCAGAATCATAACCCGGTGTTTGACTGGAATTCAGGGGAATTAATCAAGTGGGGGCAACAGTGCTTTGACAGTTGTCTTCCTATTATACTGGGCAATACAGAGGTGGACCAGATCCCTGTATTTAATCGTGACTTTGCTGAAGTATTTTCTCAGAAACAGCCGGAGATACTACCCCCTCAGAGATCTTACGACTGTGCCATTGACCTATTGCCTGTAGTCAAATTTCCTAACGGGAGGATATATAATCTGTCAGGTTCTGAGAGACTAGCCATGAAACAATATATTTCAGAAAGCCTTCAGAAGGGGCATATCCAACCTTCTGTGTCTCCTATGGGTGCAGGGTTTTTCTTTGTAGGAAACAAGGATGGAGGCATCTGTCCATGCATAGACTACCGCGAACTAAATAAGATAACGGTAAAAAACCAATACCCTTTACCCATGATTCTAGATCTGTTCAATCAGATACAGGGAGCGAATTGGTTTTCCAAACTGGACCTGAGAGGTGCCTATAACCTCATCCATATCTGAGAAGGGGATGAGTGGAAAACCACGTTTAACACTCCTGAGGGTCTTTTTGAATATCTGGTTATGCCGTTTGGGTTGTGTAATGCTCTCGCGGTCTTTCAGAACCTGGTTAATGATGTTTTCTGGGAACTCATTGGTTGTTGTATGGTTGTTTACCTGGATGACATTTTAATCTACTCAGAAGATTGGTCATCATATGTTAAACACGTACGTCAGGTATTGCTAATCTTGAGGGAGAATAATTTGTTTGTCAAGCTTGAAAGATGTGTTTTTGGAGTGCAGGAGGTTCCTTTCCTTGGGTATATCCTGACTCCTAACTCATTTTGTATGGACCCCTGTAAAATTCAGGCTATTCTCGACTGGGTCCGCCTTTCGTCCCTGAAGGACCCACAGTGATTCTTAGGGTTTGCTAATTATTATCGTAAATGTATTCGTAATTTTTCTGTCTTAGTTCGGCCGTTGACTGACATGACTAAGAAAGGGGTGAAGTTCAATAATTGGCAACCTGAAGCCATAGAGGCAATGAGAAACTTAAGCAGTGTTTTGTATCAGCTCCTGTGTTGATTCAAGCAGATCATAATAAACCCTTTGTCATCGAGGTTGATGCTTTCGAGTATGGTGTAGGGGCTGTCCTGTCTCAGGGGTCCGCTACTATGACTAACCTTCGACCGTGTGCCTTCTTTTTGCGTAAATTTTCCTCGTTTGAAAGGAATTATGATGTTGGGAATCAGGAGTTGTTGGCTATTAAGTGGGCCTTCGAGGAATGAAGCCACTTCCTCGAAGGTGCCCAATATCAAGTCACGGTCCTTACAGATCATAAGAACCTTACCTTTTTAGAGAATACTGAAAGGTTGAACCCATGTCAGTCGCATTGGGCATTATTTTTTACGCGCTTCAATTTTGTTTGTTGTTACTTACAGACCATGTTCTAACAATGTTAAAGCTGATGCGCTATCTAGAAGCTTCTGTGCCAGTCACGCTTCCCAGAAGGATCCGGTACCTATATTGCCCAAGGAGACTGTTGTCTCAGCCATTTCCCCTGATTTGGCCACTGAGATTAAGAACCATCAGGATATGAGACCTGCTAATTGTCCTGTTTCAAAGTCTTTGGTTCCACTCAGTTCCGGCTACAATTATTAAAAGAATTTCATGATTCTGTGTTATCTGGACATCCTGCAGTGTCTGGCACAAAAAGACTGATTTCTCATATCTATTGGTGGCCTTTGTTGTCTCGTGATGTTGAGGCCTATGTGGCATCTTGTGAGGTCTGCGCTCGGGCACAGGTTTCCAGAACTCGTCCTCTTGGCGAACTTTGCCCTCTACCTGTTCCTGAACATCCGTGGACCCACATCTCCATGGATTTTATGACTGACCTTCCTATCTCGGAGGGCAAATCCATTATTTGGGTGGAAGTGCCATCTTTTTCCTTTAAAGGGGTTACCATCGTCCAAAAAACTTGCTAAACTTTTTATTAAACATACATGGTTTACCGGGAAATATTGCTTCAGACCGAGGGGTTCAATTCGTTTCTCAATTTTGGAGAGCCCTTTGCAAGGCTCTGGGTATCGAACTGTCTTTCTCCTCTGCCTTCCACCCAGAGACTAATGGGCAGACAGAGAGGGTAAACTAAATGGTTACACAAAAACTCGGTTGTTATGTATCTGATCAGCAGGTAGATTGGGTAAAATACTTACCTTTGGTTGAATTTTCCATTAACAATCTGGATAGTAGCTCGTCTGAAACCTCACCATTTTATTGCAACTATGGTTTTCACCCAAGACATGCGTCATTTTCCAGTGCTGCGTCTAATCACAGCGGAGTGGATGTTATCTTGAAAGATCTGTGCACAGTCTGGGCCCAAGTTCAGAAGAACTTGGTTAAGACCCAGAACATCCAGAAGAAAATTTGCGATAAACGGCATCTTTGTTCTAGTGGATTTGCTGTTAGGGAGAAGGAAGTGGTTAATCCAGTGGCATATCGGCTGAAATTACCCTCTTGTCTCCAGATACATAACGTGATTCATCACTCACTTCTCAAGAGGTATATTCAGCCGGTGACTCCGCCCTCTAGACCTCCTCCTCTTGTTTGTATTGAGGGGGAATTAGAATACGAAGTTGCCCGAATCTTGGATTCCTATAACGTCCAAAGGTCACTACAGTACCTGGACCACTGGAAGGGTTAAGGTCCTGAGGAGAGATCATGGGTTCCGGCTAAATCCATCCATGCCGATCCCCTGATAAAGGAATTCCATGAGTCCCACCCAGACAAACCTAGACCAGGGAAGGGTCCAGTGGCCCCTCCTAAAAGGGGGGGGTACTGTCAGGGCTAGGCAGCATTCAGCCTGCGGGGAGCAACAGTCATCAGCAGCTGATTTGCGATCTGCTGGAAGCTGTGTGAGTGAAGGGATGTTCACACGGGGTAATTTCGGCGTGCATTTCGCAGCGTATTTGCGCTCTAATACGAGCGAGATTCGTGCCACAATTATGGTAATCCATAGTTCTCAATCAGCTACAGGGGCGGTATCCGGGAATCACATTTAAACTCCCTGCAGGCTGAGTCCTGTGCCTGCGATATTCTCCTGGCTGCCTTGTGTTTCTGTGCTTGTATCGTGTTTGCTTGTTATATGTACCAGACCCCGGCTTGTTTACTGACCCCGGCTAGTCCTCTGGTTTTCTACCTCATTCCTGCTTGTGTTTTGACCCCGGCTTGTTTTTTGGTTTCTCTTTGGTTCTGATTTTTGGCTTGACGTATCATATTTGTTACTGACCCGGACTGTCTGACCCTCCTTCCTTCTGACGGCGCCAGCACTCTAGCAGCGCAGGGACTGTCGCCCAGTTGGCGTCTGCCGCCTAGGGCAGCATGTCAAGTAGGCAGCGACAGTGGGCTGGGTTCCAGTTAGGGCTCACTGTACCTCCCTTGACGTGACAGTATGATTTAGCAAATCCAAGCACTTTGTATAATATATATCCCTGTATATGAGAGTTAGGAGTTATGTGAGACTGCAAATGTCGCCAAATAACAGCTTCTGGGTGTGGGAAAGATGCAGCCAGCAATACCGAACTCCCTAACTATTGATGTCTATGGAGAGGAAAATGCTATCTAAGAGATCTGTACAGTACAGAGAGTGAGCTGAAAATGGCGTTCACAAGGCAATACAGTGAAATATATATAACATGGTCATGTGATTTTAGCAGCTAATGAGAGCTCTACACCTCAGCGATGATGTTTTTGACACTGCTCTGCACTGAGAGGATGGCCGCAAAAGTGCAGAAAGCCACTGAAAACGAAACTGAAAATGGTGTGTCGAACTAGAACTTTACTCGAACGAACAGTAAAATTTTCAGTTTGGTTAGAGTTCTGAAAATTCAAGAAGTTCTACTAGAACTTAACCTTTCTAGAACAGTTTGATCAACACTTGTGAGGAGAGTTAATTTAAAAGGGCTTTTACCACAAAGGAATTTCATATGCTTATTCAGCTTTCAGTGTGTTCAAAAGATGGTGTGTAGGATTTGTTTGAACTGCATATCATGTGACCTAGCAGACTTGTCTTCCCCATGCCTTTCTCCACAGTGTTCTCACTCTAGTCAATTAAAGGTCTGTTTATGTAAAGAACTGGAAGCAGCTACATTGTAGCTGAGTATTTAGCACTTCTGCCTTTCAATATAGGGGTCCTGGGTTCAAATCTCTGCAGGAACCAAACATGAGGATTTTTTTTAATGCACATACCTGATTCAGGTTTATTTTTGTCTTTCTATTTATTTGCACTGTTTTACTAATTACTAAGAAGTACGAGTAGAATGACAGCACCTATGGTTCAACAATCACTCAGCAGTGAGTGTGTGTGATTACACACTGACAGTAGCTGCCTGAGAAGAGAGGTGAAATCTGAGCATGTGTGGCTAGAACTGATGAGCTCTCTTCACTGGTCGTATCCCCTAGAAATGAGCTGTACACTATGGATTACTATGGTAGCAGCTAAAACAAAAATGGTACAGTTTTAATAATGATGAATGGTGAAAATGTTTATTATTTAATTTGCAAGCTTCCCACATCAATTTTACTACATGGTAAAAACCCCTTTAAAGAACACTCTAAATATTTTAAGAAACCACGCTAACAAAGAACTGATGACCAACTTTATTAGGTGGGGAGTCAAGAGTTGCTGCTTAGACAACAGGAAAGAGGTGATAAGGCACAATTCATTTAAGGGTGGAAGATACCACATATCAAAACAGGGTGGCCAAAGGAAGAATAATCTCTAGCAATCGAGGTCAAAATATAATGATGGTTCAAGTGTTTGGCATGGTCTACGATGAGGCCCGACAGGTGCCCTCAGTTGGAATTTGAGCGTGTGTTGCCCATGATGGCTGTGACTTTGGTGTACCGAGCACAGATACACTGCAATTTTATGCTTTTGAAAGTGTAAATTCTTTCAAAAACAAAGAAATTGCTTGCATTTTGCTCACATTAGCATCATAGTTTCCAGTTATACATAATGTATGATCACTATGGGTCCCACCACTGGAATCCTCAGAGATCCCTAAAATGGAAGTCCTGGGTCCAATTATATAGATGTCAAGTACTGGGTCCTTTATTTCTCCTTTATGAGAAAAGCCATCTCTATCTCTCTTGATTAGAGTCAGGAGATGGGGACTAATGGAGTGGTGGACCCTCACATACATAGCCAACACCATTCAGTTATATAGAGATAGTAAGTATAGTGCTGAGGATTGGTAATAGTCTAAGCAGCTAGACCCCAAGCGATCATATATTTATCACCATAGGTAAATGACAAGTGTTTTTTGTGGAATAAACCTTTAAAAGAAGCTACAGCTTCGACAGCTCCACTGTAAAACTGGCTCAGTTGGTCCGTCAGCTTTCTGTTGGTTTTTCAAATTTTCATTAATATATATATATATATATATATATATATATATATATATATATATATTGTAAGGGATTGGTAGTGGGGTGGTCGTCTCCTGGGTAGACGGGCACGGTTCAGCGGGCACAGAAATCCAAATGACAACAGAAGTTCTTTTTAAACTGACGGCAGTCAGTTTTATTGTAAGCAAGTGGTACAGAAAACAAAACAAACAAAACAAATCCTATGCCTGTCCGGCTCTAACTAAACATTAGGAATTCCTCTCTAACACAGTGCCGGCCTAATACCAGTCACCAAACATAACTGTATTACTATACCACCAGGAAAGTGCTCCCACAGGCTCTTGGCAGATAACCTGTTCCCAGGCTGAGAGACTGTGTGTCTGCAGCTCTGACCTTATATGAGGCGGACACACCTGAGCCTAATTAGACAGCCCAAGACCCGGCCTGTCCAGGTGGAGTGGGGCCCACCCTCGCTATCCCCACTCCAGCAAACCAGCCCTTGCAAATGGGTTTTTCTAAACCCTAAACAAGAGATCTTTTAGATCTCTGACACTTCTAATTCTGGCTGCTGTTTACCTGGCAGACCTTAGGAATCTTGGGCAGATATATACTCCCTCCAGGACCAGTCCAGACACTCTGTCACATTATGTATAGTTGAAACCAGAAGTTTACATACACTATATAAAAAAGACACATATGTATGTTTTTCTCACTATCTGACATGAAATCAGAATAAATCTTACAAACTAGAAAAAAATCTAAACAATACCTATAGGGACAGAAATATTCATCCAATCTATAAAGAAAAAATCCCTTTAAAATTTAACTTTTAATAATTCCTATAAATCTTACCTGTTTTAGGTCAATTAGGATTACCACAATTATTTATATTTGCCAAATTCCAGAATAATGAGAGAGAGAATTTTTTAAGGCATTTTTATTACTTTCTGCAAAGTCAAAAGTTTACATACACTAGGATTACTATGCCTTTAAACAATTTGGGACAGCTCATATGATGATGTCATGTCTTGTCTATTGGCAACATCTGAGTTTAGTAAGAGACACACCTGTCGTTGTATTTTAATTCACACCAGAAACACACTGCTTCTGTGTGCAACATCATGTGAAAGTCTAAAGAAATCAGCCAAGATATCAGGAAGAGAATTGTGGACTTGTACAAGCCTAGTTCATCCTTGGGTGCAATTTCCAGATACTTGAAGGTGGTCCTTTGGTCTGACGAAACTAAAATGTAACTGTTTGGCCATAATGACCATCGTTACGTTTGGAGGAAAAAGGAAGAAGCTTGGAAGCCTAAGAACACCATCCCAACTGTGAAATAAAAGGTGGCAGCATGGGGTTGTGGGATTGTTTTGCTGCAGGAGGGACTGCTGCACTTCACAAAATAGATGGCATCACGAGGAAAGAATCTTGTGTGGCAATATTGAAGCAACATCTCAAGACATCAGCCAGGAAGTTAAAGCTTGGGCAGAAATGGGTCTTCCAAATGGACAATGACCTGAAGCATACTGCATACTGGTTACAAAGTGGCTTAAGGATAACCAAGTCAATGTTCTGGAGTGGCCATCACAAAGCCGGGATCTCAATCCTATTGAAAATTTATAGGCAAAGCTGAAAAGGCAGGTGGGAGCAAGGTGACCTACAAACATGGCTCACTTACATCAGTTCTATCAGGAGGAATGGGCCAGAATTCCTACCAACTATTGTGAGAAGCTTGTGGAAGGATATCCAAAACATTTGACCCAAATCATACAGTTTAAGGCAATGCTACCAAATACTAATGAAATGTATGTAAACTTTTGACTTGGCATAAAGTCATAAAAATGCCTTAAAAATTCGCTCTCTCATTATTCTGGCATTTAACAAATATAAATAATTTTGGTTCCAAATTGACCTAAAACGGGTAAGATTTATTCTGATTTCATGTCAGATAGTGAGGAAAACAGGCATGTGTGTCTTTTTATATAGTCTATGTAAACTTCTGGTTTCAACTGTATATACTGCTGCTGGCTGTCAGCAGTAGATATGCGCTTCTTAACTATCAGCTCTGAAACACATCAAGATAAGTTGTATCAAATTTTTAAAATACTTTTCTAAAAGATAAGTGCTGGCAATAATAATTAGAGTTGCTATTTGTAACAAAGTGTTGTATGCTCTGAAATTGTGGACTTTTGAAGAAATTTATTATAAAGATTTTATTGCAAATCAAAGAAGTTGTCATTGGCCATTGTAATTTATAGTGGAGAGGCTGGGAAAACTCTTCCTAGGAGGCCAAGCAATTGCATAGCACCTATTGCTAATAAGTTTAGTGGATTGTATGTTTTTTGATAATTTGTGTATGTACATGCATTTATATAGGGACTTAAGCCTGTGGTCTGTGTTCCCTCCTTTTGCATTTAGCAAAAAATAAGTACAGATCTTTAAGGACCAATCTGAGTCCCTTCCCTCTTAGTTCATTAGGAAAAACTTTTAGGTGAAGAGCAATGCCAGTAATTTTGCTCACCTCAAGCTGAATATAGGATTTCTCACTGTTGTAACAGGGTCATGTGACCTGCACTCTGAAACATACAACATAGTTGTGTGACCTGGAAGTGAATCTCTATGCATTCCTATGGGAGGTTCAAAGTCAGTCTCATAGGAAAGGAGGGACTGAGTTCCTGTTTGCATCAAAAGCACAGTGTCTTTCAGACAATTAGAGTGCAAGTCAAATGACCCAAGAACATTGTTGCATCAGTCAGAAATCCTGCATTCAGCTGCAGGTAAACATAATTACTGGCACTACTGTGCACCTAAAAACATTGTCTAATGAACTAAAAAACTTGGCATGATCCTTTAGAAGATCTGGTTGTGCTTTTCCCTTGACCTGTTCCTGGCCTGACTGAATGTGATGTGCTGCCCTTTAATGAACCAAAGAAAAATACATATATTTAATTTCTTCCACAACATTTTCCAGTCAATAATGATGTAATTCACAAATCATTGCAAGTAATAATTTTAATTATGTCCCACAGAGTTTATAATAAATCTTGAAGCTTTATTACTGTCACTGTTTTGAACATTCATAGATTCCCACTGGCTTAGCAGCAGGAGTCACATAGGGACATGTTAATCATAAAAACGTCATCTGCTGGGATTGCTGTTTTATCTCCATAGGGCGCCAGATCTCTCTTTGATGAATATAATCTTTACTTTTAAATGAAGTCACATTAATAAATATTTTACGCAGAGCAGTTAGAGATATAATTCATTGATGTAAAGTTATCATGTACTGTGATAGAAATACATTTCTGTAAACTTTTTATTTTTTCACCTCAATATTTTTTGAACAGTTAACGTACACAAGGTTATCATTTTCAGGTACATGAGTTTTGTGGAGACACAGATCATATACAGTGAAGGAAATAATTATTTGATCCCTTGCTGATTGTATAAGTTTACACACTGACAAAGACATGAACAGTCTATAATTGGTAGGTTAATTTTAACATTGAGAGATAGAATATAAAAAATAAAATCCAAGTATTTGATTCCTCTGGCAACCAAGACTTAATACTTGGTGGCAAAACTCTTGATGGCAAGCACAGCAGTCAGACGTTTTTGTAGTTGATTATGAGTTTTGCGCACATGTCAGGAGGAATTTTGATCCACTCCTCTTTGCAGATCATCTCTAAATCATTAAGATTTTCAGGCTGTCGCTTGGCAACTTGGAGCCTCAACTCCCTCCATAAGTTTTCTATGGGATCAAGGTCTGAAGACTGGCGAGGCCACTTCATGACCATAACGTACTTCGTTTTGAGCCACTCCTTTGTTGCCTTGGCTGTATATTTGGGGTCATTGTCTTGCTGGAAAACCCAGCCACGACCCCTTTTTAATGTCCTGGCAGAGTAAAGGAGGTTATCACTCAGGATTTTATGATACATGGCTCCATCCATTCTCCCATTGATGCGGTGAAGTAGTCTTGTGCCCTTAGCAGAGAAACAGCCCCAAAATATAATGTTTCTACCTCCATGCTTGATAATGGTGATGGTGTTCTTTGGGTCATAGGCCATATTTCTCTTTCTGCAAACATGGCGAGCTGAGTTAGGGTATGTTCACACGACTTATTTTGGGGCACATTTTGCCGCGTATTTCGCCGCGTACTGCGCTTAATACGCGGGGAATGCGCCCCATAATTACGATAATCCTCCTCTCCCCGCACGTGCAATACAATCGTATTGCACGAGCGGGGAGATAAGTGACATGTCAATAATTTGCTGCGATTACGCACCGCGAGTAATGCATGTCAATGGGGCCAGCCCCTATGTACTGTACGCGCCGCAGTATATTGTGTGAACATACCCTTAATGCCAAATAGCTCAATTTTTGTCTCATATGACCACAGCACCTTCTCCCAATCACTCACAGAATCATCCAGGTCTTAATTGGTAAACTTCAGATGGGCCTGCACATGCGCCTTCTTGAACAGGGGGATCTTGCGGGCACTACAGGATTTTAAACCATTAAAGCGTAATGTGTTACTAATGGTTTTCTTGGTGACTGTGGTCCCAGCTGCCTTGAAATCATTAACAAGTTCCCCCTGTGTAGTTTTAGTCTGATCTCTCACCTTCCTCATGATCAAGGATACCACTTTAGGTGAGATTTTGCATGGTGTTCCAGATCGATGTCGATTTACAGTCATTTTGTATTTCTCCCATTTTCATACTATTGCA
Organism: Phyllomedusa bahiana; assembly: GCA_025379985.1. Classification (NCBI taxonomy): domain Eukaryota; kingdom Metazoa; phylum Chordata; class Amphibia; order Anura; family Hylidae; genus Phyllomedusa; species Phyllomedusa bahiana. The sequence continues at coordinate 67,998 of JAODAL010001764.1, forward strand.
TCAACAGTTGTCTCCTTCTCACCCAGCGTCTTAATTATTGTTTTGTAGCCCATCCCAGCTTTTTATAGGTTTATGATCTTGTCCCTGACATCCTTAGAAAGCTCTTTGGTCTTGTCCATGTTGTAGAAGTTAGATTCTGACTGACTGTGGACAAGAGTCTTTTATAAAGGTGACATTTATAACATATATAACATGTCATTTTATTTAAGACAGCTGTCTTTAATACTGTCTTTAATGCACGTAACGAGTTGATTAGGAGCGTCTAACTGGTCTGTAGGAGCCAGATCTCTTAATGGTTGGTAGGGGATCAAATACTTATTTCTCTCAGCAAAATGCAAATAAATTTATATAATTTATACAATGTGATTTTCTGGATTTTATTTTAGATATTCTATCTATCAATGTTAAAATTAACCTACCCTTAAAATTATAGACTATTCATGTCTTTGTCAGTGGGCAAACTTACAAAACCAGCAAGGAATCAAATAATTATTTGCTTCACTGTATCACCCTGCTATGCAAAATTAGTCAGAGACCTCAAAATCGTAGCTATAAGAAAATTAATTATCTAATTAAAAGAACAAAGACTGCTTGATTTTCTTTCCATCCATTAAACAATATGAATGGTCAAAGAACAATTAAAGAAGAGGGTTTCTCATCTTTGAGGCAATTATTGTGAAGTTTAAGAAGCATCATAATCAGTGTTCTTTTCATATTGTATATAAATGTAGTAAAAAACTCCCATAAACTTCCAGTTTACTAAATGTACAGCGCTAAAAACAGGATATCTGGATGATATCACAGAAAAGTGGGACATTATTTACTTAAAATCCCAACATATTGCAAGTGCCCAATACAACACACTGAGACCTTCTGCTCCCCTGTATTAGAGCAAAACTGCACATTGAAAAAATATTAAACATGAGGTGATCGTTGATATTTTGGCCAAAATACAAAAACTCGCAACCCATGTCAAGGGTTCTCAGTGTCTTGCAAATCCTTACACTAACTTTACTAGCAATGAACAAAAAAAAAAAAAAAGAAAAATGGAACACTATTTGCTGGGCAACCCACTCAATCAAATAGTATGGGTGTTATCAACAGATTGTAAGCCAGCATGGTGCACCATACCTAACCATATAACTTGTACCCTATAGAAGTTTTATCTACGTGCTATTGTAATACTAGCAATCATACCCTATATGAATAAATAGGAGGCATGTAAGTGGTTGTTTATCAGTATTTATGCACTTGATCATTCTTCTCTGTATAGTACTGTGGCTCTTCTGTATGCTAGTGTGAAATCCTTTTTATCCAATGTGGAGCTATGTAGTGTGGGGGATTGTTCATCAGTATTCTGTACCTGTGCAACCTCTCCCATGCAGCACTGAGACTTTTATTACCTTCTACTGGGAATGTTTTTTGTCCTGTCATTGAGCTGTGAGTATTGCCATGTATCTGGATGATGTACATGTAAACATTTACACGAAAATGTAAAGTGCTTGTCATTGTATATGGTATATCTAGCAAATACATGAAAATGTAAAGTTTTTGTAATTGTATATGGTATATCTAGCAAATACATGAAAATGTAAAGTGCTTGTCATTGTATATGATATATCTAGCAAATACATGAAAATGTAAAGTTTTTGTAATTGTATATGGTATATCTAGCAAATACATGAAAATGTAAAGTGCTTGTCATTGCATTTTTCAGATATGTGCTGTATTTAGAACCTATTGAAACAACTATGAATTTAGGATTCTTGTAATAGAGGAATGACTGTGAACCATCAGGCAACAATGAAAAAAATTAATTGAATTCTATAGCATAATATATGAAAAAAATAATCAAAAAGTCTACACATTAGATTGCACTGAAGCATTTAGTAGTTTGAGTTTGATGCTTCGAACTGAAAGGGGCTGATTGTTTCATATACAAATTAAATAGTAATCTGCTGGTGCCCAATAAAAAAAAAACAACCTATGCTCACCTTCCCTCTTCCCTCCGTTCTAGCACTGGCTGTCCCCGATCTTCTCTTTACTTTCTGCTTTTTTCGAATGGGAGGCCAACGCGACAGCCACTGATTGACTGCAGTGGTCACGTGCCTGTGCTTACATCATTGATCAGAAATAACGGCTCCGATGGGTGATGAAAGTAGAGGCAGATGACCGCTGCAGCCTATTAGCGGTGTAGCAGCGACATCGTGGTAAACAGAAGACTGGTGAGAGCCAGCATTGAAACACAGATGAGGAGGAAGGTGATATATATATTATTAAATAATATATATTATTTTTAATTGGGCACCAGAAGATTATTATAACATTTTTACATGAACCGGACAACCCCTTTAAAAAGTTCTCGCAATATGCTGCCCTGTGTAAGGGCAGTATAGTGTGTATTAGCCAAAACATTACAAAAATATTATGTCATTAATATAGGATGAGACCGCTGTATTCATGAGTGGAACTCTCCCCCACCTCCTGTCACCCTTCTCATCTGTGAATGCTGGGTTGCCGTATGCCTGCATATATACAGGAAGCCAATGAAACACTAGTGAGAGGGTGGGAGGTGGTGAAAGGGGTGAGAACGCTCCCGTAATAAATACAGTGAACAGTCTGTTGTATTTTTTATATGGTTCTTTTAGCCAAATGGCATAATATTTGTGTGCTGTTTGGAATGACAGTAGAGTGGTTCGGATCCCATGCTGCACTGCCCTTACATAGGGCTGCTAAGTATAATAACACATCCAGCTTAAAAGACAGATGTGAAAGAGAGAAGGTGACAGAAGAGGAAACTGACCAGAAGTCAACACATACATACTGTACACATTCTAGTGCATTAAATCAGAACAGAAACCACATAAGGTCAAGAAACAAAGCCTGTTAGTTCCATGAAAAACTAGGACACTATTCAGTGCGCAAATAACCTCAAGTCACTGTACAGAAACTAATGTATATGAAGTAACTGCAGGATGTAGAATGTGTTATCCTCATGTAGAAACCACAAAGTCATAATAATATTGACCCTTATCATAATAGTATTTTATTAAAATACTATTAGACCACCAAAGACCACTACATTTACCCTTATGCGGACCTAGACCACAAGTTATACCGACATTTACCAGGGGTTAGATCTGGACAGTTCTCTTAGATTCCATCAAACTGTTAAATTAACACCCAGAGAAACCAGAGGGAAGCAGTATTCCAACTCAGTTCTACTGAAATCATTTCAAACTGTGTCCTGAGGATGTGTATACAGTCCCATAGAAGAGAATGGATAATACTGTATAAACGTGACCTCCTCTTTTTTATTTCTCCGTTGATGTAGCTGCGTTTTCCACTGACCTCATTTTATGTACATGTAATTCATTTATTCATTTTTATAAAATTGCCAGGGACAGAGTTATCTACAATACTGGCAGTAGCAGGGTTTCCAGCACTCATAAGACCATCATATATGAAATGTACATCAATGTGGGAACTAGCACTTGACTATGACTTTTTTATCTTGGGTCATGAATGTGTTAAAAATGTTTTAAATTTCTAGAACAGGCTGTTACAAGTAAAGTGATACCAAATATGTAAATATTATGGTTTATACTGTAACTATTATATAATAAACTGTATCTGAAAAAATGTTGCTTATTACACAGTATGATTTGTTTATTTTCTTTACTGTTGTTTTTCATAGTTTTTATTACTTTTTAATCCCTAACATATTTATAAAGGGCTGCTGAATGTATCCTGTAAATGGCTGGAAACAGAAAATCATAGAAAATGGTTTGCAAATGTCTCAGTTTGATGAATACATTTCACAATTGCAGCAGTTTATTCCACAAGGGCTCTGTTCTGCTGTGAATGGTTCTGACAGAGCAAGTTATTTCTTGAAAGAAAACATCATTAGCATTAATTGCATTAATTATTTTTTTACTTGCTGTGTCTGCAATTACTGTACTGCATGGACAATAACAATATTTCCAATATTACCATCTGTAATAATGTTTTAACTAGTACGTTATAGAAAAGTGCACTAACTAACATGAGCTACTATTTCCTCCCCTCCCCCACTCCCAATATGAAAAAAATAGCATTTTACTTGTTATCTAATTAAATATTTATTTGGGCATATATTATTTCGCAATATTTTATGTAGACTTTATACATAAGCCATCTTGCAAGGAAATTGTGATTTGTGCCCAACAACTGACTTAAAGGGGTTGTATCGCTACAAAGATCATATCTCAGATTGTGGAGACAGTAAAAATAAGCACTTTTGTAATTGGGTTGCATTACCTCAGTCACTTGGTGTTACAGGTACCCCTGTGACACCCGTGTCGGGTCGCAGGCACACCCGCACCGCCGCAGCTTCCTCATCTGCGGCCAGCGCTACAGCTCGGTACTCGGGCTGCGGGCGCTCCGGCAGCTCTGAGTCCCACTTACCTCGCCATGCTCCTGTTTCCGTCCCGGCGCACGCTCCTGCTGTCGACCGGGTGCGCGCTCGCCCCTTAGTGCGCGCACGCGGCACTACAGGCAAATATAAAGGGACAGCGCGCCGGTGATTGGTCTCACCGGGCGCTGACCCTATTTAAGCCTTGCCCCTTCCTTAGCACCTTGCCGAATCGATAGTGCCCTGTGCCTTGAGAGGAAGCGTTCCATATTGTGTCTTGCGTTATCCTGTGTACTGTACCTTCTGCCTCCGTCCCTCGACCACGAACCATTGCCACCTGTCCTGACCTGCCTGTCCCCGACTACGAACCATTGTCGCCTGTCCTGACCTTCTGCCTGTCCCCAACTACGAGCCTGCCTTACGTTTCTGTACCACGCCACACCTCGGCAGCCACCGCAAGCTTTGCGGCGGGCTCTGGTGAAAACTGGACCTACTTAGACTCCGCTCCCTGGCGTGTCTTAATACCATCGCTTGTGGTGGTCCGGAGGATCCACTACCACTGACCGTTACAGTTGGATTCGGCCATGGATCCTGCCAAGGTGCCTCTACCGAGCGTCTCTGACATCACCATCATCGTGGTCCAACAGTCGAAACAGATCGCTCAGCAGGTGCAGCAGCTTAACCAGCTGTCTACTATGAGGCAGCAGCTCCTCGCTTCTCAGCAGCAGCAGTCGGCTGCTGTGGCTCCTTCTGTGGCAGCCGCTCCGGGGATGTCTGCCGGTCCTAAACTCCGGTTGTCCATGCCGACGAAGTTTGATGGGGACCCAAAAGTCTGCAGGGGCTTCATCACCCAGTGTTCTCTCCATGTGGAACTTATGGCAGGACAATTCCCGTCGGAAAGGTCTAAGGTGGCCTTCGTGGTCAGTCTCCTCTCCGGGAAAGCCCTGGCCTGGGCGACTCCCCTCTGGGACCGAGGCGATCCGGTTAATGCTGATCTTGTGACATTCCTGTAGGAGTTCCGCAGTGTCTTCGAAGAGCCTGCCCGCGCTTCGTCTGCCGAGACCACATTGCTAAATCTGCAGCAAGGAACTCCTCCGTAGGTGACTACGCCGTGCAAGTCCGCACACTAGCTTTGGAGCTGGCTTGGAACGATGCAGTGTTGTGCGCCACCTTTAAGAAAGGCCTCTCCAGCCACATTAAAGATGCTCTCTCTGCCAGGGACCCTCCGTCTTCGTTAAGCGAGCTCATCCACCTGGCGACCCGGATTGATATCCGTTTCTCGGAGAGACATGTGGAGCTCCGCCAAGAGCGTGAACCGATCCGAACATGTCGTCTACCCCGTCTAGCGCCGGTGTTTCTTCGGCCTCCACTGCCTTCTTCACAGCCAGTCATGGAAGAGGCCATGCAATTGGACAGAGTCCACCTGACTCCGCAAGAACTGACTCGAAGACGTGAGGAGAACCTATGCCTCTACTGCGGCAACCCCGAACATCTCCTCAGGGGTTGTCCGCTCCGCCCGCAACGTCCGGGAAACGCACATGCTTAGGCTTCGTGGGAGAGGCGTCCCTAGGTGTGAACAATCTCTCTCCTCAGCTCATGCTGCCAGTTCTGGTCACAACCAATTCCGGGCTCTCGTTTCAAGTGGCTGCCTTCTTGGATTCCGGATCTGCCGGGAATTTCATGGATGCTGCTTTGGTGGCCAAGTATCGTCTCTCGGTGGTCCGCTTAGACCAACCCTTGGTCATCTCGTCTGTTAGTGGCGAACTCTTGAGTGACTCCATCCTTCTCCGTACTGAACCGGTGGTCCTACAAGTCAGAGCTTTACACAAGGAGATCACATTCTTCATTCTACCCCGCTCTTCCTCAGCTGTCCTCCTGGGGCTTCCGTGGCTGCAGCGTCACGCCCCCATGCTCGACTGGAAGATGGGCAAAGTTTTGCGTTGGGGTCGAGATTGCCAGTCTCGCAGCCTATCGGCACCTCTTCGTGCGCCCCATTCCTCCACAGTCTCCTCTCAAGCCCTTACCAGGCTTGCCACCACCATATCAAGACTAATATAGGACATCTTCTCCGAGAAGCAGGCGGACACTCTACCTCCCCATCGTCCCTACAATTGTCCTATAGACCTGCTGCCCGGGACCAGTCCACCCCGGGGTAGGGTCTACCCACTCACGGTACCAGAGACTCAGGCTATGTCGGCTTACATTAAAGAAAACTTACAAAAGGGCTTCATCCGCAAGTCTACTTCTCCGGCAGGTTTCGGATTCTTCTTTGTGGAGAAGAAGGATGGTTCCTTACTACCCTGCATCGACTACCGCGGTCTCAACAAGATCAAGATCAAAAACTGGTATCCTTTACCATTGATTACTGAACTCTGCGATCGTCTCAGTGGAGCTAAAGTCTTCTCCAAGTTGGATTTGCGGGGGGCCTATAATCTCGTCTGGATCCGAGAAGGTGACGAGTGGAAGATGGCCTTCAATACTCATGATGGGCACTTCGAGATTTTGAGCCCTCGCTTGTGCAACGCGCAGCGTTCAAGATTTTCAATGACATTTTCAGAGATCTCCTGTATGTCTGCGTGGGTGTATACTTGGATGACATTCTGGTGTTTTCGCCTGATCTGGAGACCCACCAGTCGCATTTGTGCCAGGTCCTGAAACACCTGCGTGAGAACCATCTCTATGCCAAGCTAGAAAGGTGCCTGTTTCCCCAGACTACAATCCAGTTCCTTGGATATATAATCTCGGACAAGGGCCTGCAGATGGACCCCACTAAACTCTCCGCCGTTCTACACTGGCCACGACCCGTCGGCCTCCGGGCTTCTTGGGCTTTGCAAATTACTGCAGGCAGTTCATCCCACATTTCTCGTTGGTGGCACCAATTGTGGCTCTTACCAAAAAGCATGTCAACCCGAAACTGTGGCCACCAGCAGCCGAAGAAGCCTTTTCCAAGCTGAAAGCATCATTTGCCTCTGCACCTGTGTTGTCTTGGCCTGATACCGAGAAACCCTTCTTCTTAGAAGTAAACGTGCCCCTTCCTTAGCACCTTGCCGAATCGTTAGTGCCCTGTGCCTTGAGAGGAAGCATTCCATATTGTGTCTTGTGTTATCCTGTGTACCGTACCTTCTGCCTCCGTCCCTCGACCACGAACCATTGCCGCCTGTCCTGACCTTCTGCCTGTCCCCGACTACGAGCCTGCTTTACAATTCTGTACCATGCCGCACCTCGGCAGCCACCGCAAGCAAGTCACGTCAGGGGTAGCGACCTGGTAGCAATCCGCCGCAGCAAGTCCATCCCGCTTTGTGGCGGGCTCTGGTGAAAACCGGACCTACTTAGACTCGGCTCCCTGGCGTGTCTTAATACCATAGCTTGTGGTGGTCCAGAGGATCCACTACCACTGACCGTTAGACTTGGTTTAGTAGATATGAGCTATTCTGTGAATCTGTTTTCTATTTCTGCTGCCGCTCGTCGGGACACTCCACTTTTATATGATTGGCTAGTCGGGACACACCCCGCTTGGATCCCGCCCCTAGACACGCCCCTGCACTGTGATTGGCTGTCTGACATTTCATTCAGGCTGTTGGGATACACCCCCAACCAGGAAACGCCCAGGCCACACCCTCTGCACTGTGATTGGCTGTCTGACATTTCATTCAACCTGTTGGGATACGCCCCCAGACAGGAAATGCCCCCTGTGCTGTGATTGGCTGCCTGAACACTCTGTGTTTACTCCCCTCTGAGCTGTTAAAACCAATAGTGAAACCAAGGGCTGCTGGCTGTAAACTCATCTCCCCGCTCTATGGTGAGTGATCTGACTAATTAATTACGGTGTCTCGCATAGATCCCGCCTATAACACAGTGCTACATCCTGTGCTTCCTCCATATAACACAATCTTAGTATCCTGCCTGATAACAGAGGGGAGAGGAGGGCAAAGGGCAGTGTGTATTCCTCACATGTGTTTCATCAGTTCAGGCTGTGTGTATAACTGGTTATAGCACGGCAAGGAGCTTGTGGAGCCTGAAGGCTCTGCAGACACATGAGAACACTGCAGGAGGCTACATGCTCTTCAGACAACCTTCTGCTCCCTGCCTCACACACAATGATGATGTCACAGGTCTTCAGTGAGGAGAGACATGCCTCCTGGCAGGAGAGACACGCCTGCTGAGAGGAGAGACACGCCTACTGAGAGGAGAGACTCGCCTCCTGGCAGGAGAGACAGCCTGCTGAGAGGAGAGACACACCTCCTTATGGGAGAGACATGCCTGCTGAGAGGAGACACTCGCCCCTGGATTTCAAATTCAATCTCATAGAATCAGCTCAAGAGCACGAACACTTAAACGATACAAACCCTTTAAATCTAATTTGTATTACATTTATTCAGAGTCTATCAAAAACAAGTATTACATAAACTTGTGCTTACTTTACATTTTTTTACAGCCTAAGGATCAACAAGGATCCTATAGAGGTAAACTATTTTTATTTTATTTAATAAAGTACACATTTTGATGTAAAAAATAATGCACCCACATAGAAATTTGGATTGCTGCAAAACTTGGCAGGCAGTTCTGTCTCAGTCAAATATCTACATGATAACAGGTGTGGTTTGATTATGCCTTTATGATGCAATGGAAGACATTTTGCCCAGCTGACAAATTTGCAGAGGGGGGGGGGGGGTGCATAATTGGACTGAGAGCAGCAGGATGATCATTTCAGTGAACTGCTCGCCACCTAGGGCATTCTGACCAAGCAGTTAGGAGAAACTTGAATAAACAATTGATAACTCAAACATAACTTTGAATAAATCATTAAATATACATCTCTACTCAAAAAAACCATCAGGCCATAAATCTGGCCATGCTCTGACCCAATCAAAGCTGACCCTTCCAGACAGGTCACCACTGGAGATGATTATTTGATCTACCGACAAACATGAGCAGCTCCCACAGTTTCCCTATCCATCACCCAGAGATAGTTGGCACCCTGATTATATAACTATTTATGGAAGTTTGGCATCACATCACCCATTACATGTCCTGGCACTGACAGCCAGCTAATGTCACTTTCTTTTGCAGTGGTATCATGAATGAGAAGCCTGGAACCATATTATCTTAAGCAATGGATTCAGGTATTGTTTGGGATCCAACAATGTTCACATTCTAGGATCTAGAGACCCAGCTGTAATGTCTGTGGCCAGGTGTGTCACTGCATGTCATACAGAACCTGTATGCCCAACCATATCACATCTTGTTTCCAGGCTAGAGACAGCCAACTGAATACTAGAGCTTACTTTCAGTTGTACGGTTTTCCCCAATAAATGTATACTTTTGCACTAATGTGCTAATAACACATATTATCATTACCTTCACACATAAAGTTTTCATTGGTTCCAAAAATGCATTCTTGGTGTATTACTTTTTTATGATTGAGTGTAAGACAAAAAATAGGATTTTTTGCAGTACTCAATGTAAAATTATGTTCCTGTTCAATTTTTATTTTGGGGGGGCAGACAGCAGGGGTCTAGGCTAACACCACTAGGAGGCTGATACTAAATCATAAAAGACTGCTAGCTCCTCCTACCAGGCTATCCCACAATGCAGGCATTAGCTAAGCCAGTCTTTCAAGCAGTAAGAAAAGAACAAATCACTGCAGCTAATTATGGTAACCATTGGGTGTCAAAAACATATATCACAGCAATAATAACCCAATCAAAACACAACATTTTATGAAATAATTTCAAAAATACAATAATGAAAAAATCCCCACCAATATAACAATACAAGTTACCTCAAGGTTTAGAAAAGGGACTTACAGTTAGTTGATCCCTCAAGGGCAGGCAACTAAATTCAAAATATAGGATAAGGTACCTGTAGGGGAAAATAGATCCTCACTCACCCTAACTAAACCTACCTAACTGCGGGAACATCACCCTTAAAAGGGCGGCTCCGCCTAAATTCTAAACCCTAAAGAAATCCTAAACTACAAAACAAATAAGAAAGAAGATACTATTTAGAGTACATAATTTTATTAATTTGTCCAGCAAAACCCGACGCGTTTCCCCCTGTTTAGATAGCCAGGGTTCATGAGGGGACAACAAGACAAACTTGAATACTGATAATATATCCAAAGGATGACCAATGTGATGAAAGATATAGTTGTCCTCCTACAAATAATAAAGATCCGGTACCAAAGATGTTAGGTGACAACTGAGCAAAGCAAGTTGCACCCATTAAGTACTAACATAACTCCTCCTCCTGGTAAGTACTATACAATAACTTACCATTACACCTCCCTGTTGGGCGTCCCGCACCTTCTCGAACACGCCGAACAATCTTCCGGCCAGACGCCGCATCCGGCACACCAGTAGAACTTCCGATGAAACCCCGGCACAATTTCCGTCCGGAGAAAAATGACTGCGCAAGTCTCGGCACTACTCTCAGATGAAAGAGAGCCGAAACTGCGCACGCGCAAGTCCCAATGGAACGCAAATGCGCTCCAACCAAACAGACAACACTGGACATGTGCAATAGCCGTGCCAGCGCAACTGTAGATGACCAATCTATGAAAGCAGAGGGCTACTGTTACTCTACTTAACTGCTACAATGTATAAAGCAATTTCACATGGGGCACTCCATGTAAACCCTACCATACTAATAAAAAGCACCCCACCATCAAAGCTCAACAAAACAGGGACTTCCACCTAAAAATAATAATAATGATAATAATAGAAGATAAATATGATAATACATGGAGGAGGAGAACTGAACCAGACCTTAAACTAGGGGATTATATGAAATATGGGAAGTGTGTAGTGGGGCCAAAGTACCACTACCATAGACCGGTCCTCCCATCCTGGTCTAGGGGGGGGGGGGGGGGTTAAGACCAACAATGGTCCTATATCCTGATACAACCCAATACTGAGTATATAACTCTCTGCAGACCTCAAGAAACCAAAAAAAGGATAAAGGCACAGCTATATAAAACAACCAAAATAAAGGGACTCATTTAACCCTTGAGGTTGCAAGGAACCCATACGGTAGATCCATTCCATTTCCTTACGAAGGATTCTTTGGTCCCAGTCGCCCCCTCGGGTGATGGTCTTATCACCTCAATCACACTAAATCGTAGTGTCCTGAAGTCACCATTATGAAACTCCCATACATGGCGGGCCACTGGGGTATCCCTCTTATGCCTGATATCAGCCGCATGTTTCCCTACACGTCTCCTGAATTGTCTTTTTGTTTTACCTACATAATCACAAGGGCATGGACAAGTGCACAAATAGACCACGCTCTCTGTCTTACAATTGGCAAAATCTTGTATCGAATAGACCTCTTTATCAAAGGCACTACTGAACATTTTCCCTTGTTGTATAACCAGGCAGGCTACGCAGTTACTGCCACACTTAAAAGTACCTAGCGGTCTTCTATCAAGCCATGTACCTTCCCGGTTAGGTGCCGGGACAAAATGACTAGAAACAAGCCAGTCCCTAAGGGATCGTCCTTTACGGTATGTAATCTGTGGATAACTGGGAACATAATCAGATAAATCAGAGTCTAGTTGGAAAATGCGCCAATATTTTTTCAAGATGTTAAGAACCTCCAAATTTCTGTCATCATATATAGCAATAATCCTTGCTTGTTCACAAGTGGAACTCCTAGGTTGTGGATTCAAAAGAACCATCCGGTTCTGTTTAGATGCAAAGTCATAAGCTGATTCAACAACCTCCTGGGGATAACCTCTGTTGAGGAATCGATCCCGCAAAACTAGATTGAAAGTGAAAATCATTGGACCTAGAGCAATTACGTCTAACGCGAAGGAACTGGCGTTTTAGACATGAGTGATGATGACTCTCCCACCGTAGAAAACCATTAGTAGCCGTTGGCTTTTTATATAATAGTCCACCATATAAGTTGCTTAGCACACTTGTAGGTAAAGAGTGCCTCAGTACTGGGTCATAAAGAGTCCGCAATATTAACCAAGTAAAGACCCGCACATGAGTTTCAAAAAACTTTTTGTATTATTTATTTTATTTTTATATATATGCAAAAAATCATTGGAGCCTCAAAAAATTATTATCCAAAATATAACAATGAAGACGCGACTTTCAATGAACGTTTTCGGTCAAAACATGGACCTTTCTCAAATTTGTAGCTTAATGCAATGTATAGGGACTGGATTGAATCCCAAAGTAGCTAAAGCAATGGCTATCTATCGGCTCCAGGAAAGAAGGAAACACCGGCCGCAGCTCGGCAATAGGAATGAATGACAGCGGAATGACAGCGTCCATTCATTCCTGTTGCCGAGTGCGGCCGGTGTTTCCTTCTTTCCTGGAGCAGATAGATAGCCATTGCATTAGCTACTTTGGGAGTCAATCCAGTCCCTATATATTGCATTAAGCGAAAAATTTGAAAAAGGTCCTGTTTTGACCAAAAACTTTCTTTAAAATCGCGTCTTCATTTTTAAATTTTTTTGGGATAAAAAATTTTTTTAGGCCCAATGTTTTTTTGCATAATAAAAAATAAAAAAAAAAAACAAAATTTTTTTTGAAACCATGTGGGGGTTTTTATTTTGGTTAATATTGGGGGTTTTCTTTAAATCATATAAAATATACACTCCCCCCACTTTATTAGGTACACCATGCTAGAAGGGGGTTCCCCCCTTTTGCCTTCAAACCCCCTCAATTCTTCGGGGCAGAGATTCAACAAGGGCTGGAAGCATTCCTCAGAGTTTTTTTGGTCCATATTTGACATATGCATCACACGTGCCGCAGTTTTTGTCGGCTGCACCATCCATATGCGAACCCCGTTCCACCACACCCCAAAAGATGCTCAAAAGGGGATTGAATCTGGTGACTGGGGGGCCTTTGAGTACAGTGAACTCATTGTCATGTTAAAGAAACCATCTGGATATTCCAGCTTTATACATGGGAAAATACCCTGCGAAAGTACCACAATTTGGGTACATTGGGTCATAAAGGGGAGGGACAGGTCAGCAACAAACTCAGGTGGTTTGGGGCTTTGCAACGTGCTAAAATTGGGTACCAAGGGCCCAAAATGCCAAGAAAAAATTCCCCACCCCAGACACCACCCCCACCACCTGACCTTTGCACAAGGCAGGATGGATCCATGCTTTCATGTTTTTAAACGCCAAATTCTACCCTACCACCCGAATGTGCAGCAGAAATCGAGACCATCAGCCCCAGGAAACTTTTTTTCCAATCTTAAAACGTCCAATTTTCGATGAGCTTGGGGAAATTGGGCCTCAGTTTCCTGTTCCTTTTAGCTGAAAGGGTGGCACCCGGGGTGGTCTTCGCTGCTGTAGCCCCATCGCCTCAAAGTTTGCCCTACTGTGCGTTCAGGATGCCTTCTGCCTACCTTGGTTTTAACGGGGGGGCAATTTTAGTCACTGCTGCCTTCATCAGCTCGAACCATTTCTGCCCATTCTCCTTTTACCTCTGGACAACAAGGGTTTCCCCCCTCAGGACTGCGCCCCTGGGTTTTTTTTTTTTGGACCCTTTTCCCGTAAACCCCAGAGATGGTTGGCGTGAAAATCCCCGGAATCAGCAGTTTCTGAAAACTCAACCCCCCTTCTGGCACCAACAACCATGCCACTTCAAAAAGGCACCAAATCACCTTTCTTCCCATACTGATGTCGGTTTTGAACTGCAGGAATTGTCTTGACCATTTTACATGCCTAAATGCACTGAGGCCGCCTGTGATTGGCTGATTAAAATTAAGTGTTAACGAGCAGTTGGACAGGTGTACCTAATAAAGTGGCCGGTGAGTGTATATAGACATTGGTACTCTTCATTACAAGAACATCTAGAAAAGGTAGGCTCCAATCTTGTATTTCATATGTAAAACGTAAGCCTATATAATTCGTGTTGAGATGTTGAACAAATCCTTCAAAAGATGCTCTAGTGTCTTCCCAAAAGATGAAAATATTGACAATATACCTCCCCCAGAAAAGTATCTGAGGGGACCATTGATCATCGAGTTGGAAAACCTTGGTGGCCTCCCACCAACTCAGGAACAAATTTGCATATGTGGGAGCATAGGGGCTCCCCATTGCGGGTGCCCCTTTAGCGGGGTGGAAGGTCCCCCGGGTTAAAACAGAAAAAAATTTTAAAATGCAGAACAAAGTCAAGTATTTTGATAAAAAAATTCACTAGGGTTGGGGGGTTTCGGGATTTACCCCTGGTTTTAAAGGGAAGTACTCAGTACCCGAAATGACAAAGCATTGGGAATTTTACAAATGAGTGTTTCCCAAAAACTATGAATTTAAAATATAAAACATCCAAAACCCTTTCGAGATACCCCCAAACCCATCTCAAAACCCGGTATCGCGAATGTAAGAAGGTACTCCACAAACAAAATTTGTGAAATTAAACAAAAATCAAAAATATATCCCAGCATTTTGGGAAATTTACCCCACTCCTAAACAAATCGGCCCTCCCTTTTAACTTTTCCCAAGCCTTTATCACTTTCGGTGGGATAAAATGTAAGGATCTGGGGGTTTGGGTTTGGCATCATAAACTTATTTCTGCTGCAGAAAAAAGGGCCAGAATCCAACCCGAAATTTCGTAATTGCCCCCATTTCCCAAATTTACAAATTTTTTATCGGGCCCTTTTTTTTCAAAACTGCATAAAAATTTTGGGAATCCCCAACAAAATCCTACACATCTTGAAATAATATTGATAAAAAATACCCTTAAACCCCAAACCAACACTAGATTTCCCCCTTTGAACGGGTTGATCACCAGGGATTTATCCCTTTTTCCAAAAAATAACAAAGCCCTCATCTCCATACGACAGTAAGAAAAGAAGAATAAAGGAACAGAACTATAGAGAAAGAAAAAAAAATTAGCACGCAGAAACCAACAAGTTCACCACGTAGAACTTAGTGAAATGGTGATGGAAAGACCAAATGATTACTTTGAACTCTTTAAAGCAAAAACCCAATAGTTCACAGGTCAGGAGGACCCCACCTTTTTTCCTCTGAAAACGGTTTTTTTCCCCCCATTAGAGGCTTTGTAATCCTTTGTTTAAAAATTAGAGTTTGAATGGTGAAAAGACAGTAAGGGGCAAGTAGATTCATTAAAATCCCCCAAAAAAATTTAGTTTATGGAGGAAAGGTTTGTTTTTAAAGAGAATGAATGGTGAAAAGAGAGCAAAATGATATCCTCTTGCAGATGAAAGGAGGAAACCCCTTTGAGCAGAAAAAAATTACTACTTGTCCTTGAAGAAACTGGAAAAGTTTTTGGCAACTGAAAAAATTTTTCCTTGGAAAAGTGGTCGCAACAAGAAAGACCACCTTCTGTGTAATTAGCCAAAGCAAGATCTTTTGAAGGAATTCAAAAAGCATGCTGAGTCCCAAGAACCAAATTGAGTTTTCTAGAGAACGGGTTTATTTGTATGAGGGCACTGCATACAAAACATCTGCAAAATGGTATGGGTGTTTAATTTAGAGACTAGCAGGCTTTGAGAAGAATAGACCTTTGGGCAGAGATGTTCTTTGACGGGCCCAAACCATTCAAAATCGGGGGCCAATTTGAAGGAACCCACTTTTTGGAAAGGGCAAATGCATGGTGGGGGGATTGTTTTACAATGTTGAGATAAGATATCCAAATCCAATAGTAATTGTGAAATGAGAAATATTTTCTGACCTTGTCCATGGCCTAGATAACATGCTCTGAAAAACCACAGTTGCTCAAGATAGCAGCTTCAAAAGCCACATTGTTGAATTTAGCAACTCTGGTGGTAGAATAGACCTTACAAGACCAGATCTTTCCTAGATAGGTTGCCAGGGGAGAGAGAAAACCCCGAACAAAAAAAATTGGGTGAACCCATGCCAAAATGGACAACTGGGAGCCCACGGGGTTGCCCGAATCCCCCTTACACTTTGTGCTTGTGGAAACAGTGGTTAAAATTTTCTCCCATTGGGGAGCGCATAACCCCATTTGGTTGTGTCTCCCCTATGACACGAGTGAGAAACCCAGGGTACTGTATGTTCACACAGTAGCATAGAATAATCAATGTAAAAACATCATGGATTTTCCATCCCAATCAGTGGGATGTAGACTGCAATCAGAGTTGGATGGAGAATTTGTGTCAAATCTGTCGTGTGAGGATACCCTGTTTGATTAAAAATATCTACTATCCAGTGCCTGTTCTGAAAAATAAGTCATAAAATTTTGTGAAAGTCAATCTCTGCTGAAATACATGTTTTTATGATCATATTTGTACAAGTTTAAACTTTTTCTGGTGTATGAACTTTGACCAACTTTTGGCAACTGCTCAAACAACATTGAAAACCTGTGTGATGTTGAGTGAAATTTGCTTGCTAAGAAATACTGTGTGGTTGAAGTTGCCATCTACCCTGGGTGTAATTTAGAAAGTGGGACCTGCAGGTGACAGCACTCATATTGGTGACACATCGTGGTACTGTATCAGCAACCACTGTGTTTGAGGACATATCTATGGCTTTTATCTCTTTTTACATGACAGTCACTACAGTAAAGAATTACTACATATGTGCATATGGTCTAAATCTGTAAGGTAGTGACTCCCTAAAGCACAGTTGTTTGGTCTTGAAAGCGGATACATTTTTATAAAAAAAAAAACATAAAAACTTCAGCCTCACGGGTTCTTACAGCTTTTCTGTGACATAATTTAAAGTTAATATTCTGAAGGACATGACAAACCTGTCAACAGTTTTGTACTCATTAGACAATAGGAAGTATTGGCAAGACTGGGACAGATACATGTTTTTCTTAAGCCTACCGTTTACCAGAGATCAGACTGAAGATCTCCTAATGGGCCAGGCTGTGATACTTAAAAAATAGATTCTGAAAACATTAATCAAAGTGTGATTATAATAAAAGCTGGATATCCCACTTCTGCTACTAGCTCCCTCCAGTTGCTATGATCTCTGTACAGTGTGATTGGTGTATTTCTGTGATCCATTCTGCACCGTCTTGTTGACGAGCATGCTGGCTGTCGTCCTCCACCAATGTCTCTGGTATCCCTCATCTAAGCAATAGGTTCTTTAGCCCCAGTTTATTATAAAGGTGTATTTAGTAAGACTATGGGCGACATGTATGAATTCTGGAGCTGGTAGACCAGATCTAAATCGCTTTAAAGGTAGTATAGACTCGCCAGAATGTTGAACCATTGTTCTTCTGCAGGTCATATAACATACAGATGCAGTCTAGTTGCCAATACGACAACTCAGAGCAGACCACCTTTAACTGGTCTGGCTGTTCTAAATGTTCTGGTGGGCCAAAGTTATTGGCGTCAAAGAATCATAAATTGTGTCTATTTCTATGAATGTGGTGCGACACCCCCAAATTTTGTCGCGCTAACAAGTGTCTTTGGCGCGGTACTGCGGTACATGTATTGCGCCAATGTTTGTGAGTATTACCTGTTATGATCATCCTATAGAACTGGTCTACTATAGCTTTTTGACGCCAGAATTCTGGCTCAGCCCCGTTTAAACATGTCACCCTATGTTCTCACACAAATTTTTGGACACAGATTCTGCATTGGATTCTGCAAGAAAACCGTGGGATTTGCATTGTTTCAGATTTTCGAAATCTACAAAACGGAAAAAGTAATGTGTCACTTCTTTGACATGAAATCCTTCTAGATTCCATGTTGGGCAGCAAATACACATCTAAACTCACAGCTGATCCTTTGTAATGAAACCCTATGTATGCTTCAGAATTCTGCTTTGGATTCCATGTCAAATTGTTCAGACAAAAATATCCATCATGTGAACATACCTTTAGCGTTTCCAAGACTCTGCACTAGAACATATTCTAACTAGTGTCTTGGTCTACTGCCAGACATGGACTTCTGCCTGTTACCCATGAAGACCGTATTCTGCCAGTCCTGACCTGCTGACTGGTGTTGACTGCTATGCCGATATAACTGTGTATTCTGTTTCTTCATACAGTACTATGTCTGATTACATCAGCTGTTATTATGGGAGTACTAAGAAGCTAAAATTAAAGTCGACCCTAGAGTTCATTGAGGGAGCGTCCAATATCTGGCTCCTCGCATAGCACTATGCCAAATCTTAAGCAATCCAGGTGACTCACCATAGCCTTAAACCAAAAGTTCCCATGTAAAAAACAGCGGTCAGTTATAATGCTTGTTGTGAATTTTTGCTTATACTCCGTGTAGAAGTACATGCAAAAATTCACAACAAATTGACAGCAGGAGTTTTCTACAGGTCTATAGAAAGTTTTCTATAGACTTGTAGAAAATATGTCTGTTTGGTAAAACCGGTGATGGCTAGTCCCTTTTGGTACTCACAGTTTCTAGCAAACCATTGACAACCCTACTTTCTCAAACTACCACTATGGAAAATACAACTTTAACTTATGACTTGTTCTCAGCCTCAGGCTTCTGCCAGTCATCAAATATCATCAGTAAGGTTGCAATCTCAAAAAACTCTCGAACAGCAAACCCATGGTTGGCACACTGCTGTGGACACTGCATGGTCAATATTGCCAATAAAAGAAGCTACGCAAAGGAAAGAAGCTTGAAGAAAAATGAAAATATAACTTCTCTTCAGATATTGATTCAAGTTCACACACATCCCGAAGAAGCTACGCAAAGGAAAGAAGCTTGAAGAAAAATGAAAATATGACTCCTCTTCAGATATTGATTCAAGTTCACACACATCCCGATTCTTGTACTGGAATTTGCTTGTTGTTCCACCTCCATTGCATGCCTTGTTGGTAAGAAAACGCCTGTTTGGTTGTACAGTCACTTTATACAGTCTACAGTACGGCATAAGATTCCATTAGCAGCTTTTAGATTCTTGAGATAGGTATGGTGATTTCTATCCCCACTGGATGAAAACCTTTAACTTGTAAGTAAACATCCTATTTTTTAGAAAAAAATTTTTTAAAAAGGAGAGGCGGGCACCACTATAAGAAAATATAAATTAAGTGGGGTGCAATGTGTGTATCTATAGAACATGTACTTACGAAAGCAGATGAAAAGTAGATAAAAAAACTCAATCACACACAATGAAAAATAACAACTAAAATAAAATTATCTAGATACAAATAAAATGTATTAAAAGAACACCATGATTAGAAACATCAAAAGAGGCAAAAAAATCCAAGCAATCAGTACAGTCAAAACCACTAAGGATAATACAACAGGTGGTAAAGCCACCAGCTGCAAATCAATACAAAAAAGAAAGCAGATGTTCAACATGATTACAAAAAATACATGTAGAAATATCCAAATTAACCACATGCTCTGCTCTATCAAAAAGCAATAGGAATTACACATCATAAATACACAAAATAGAGAGTAAAATGAAATATGTGGAGAGGAAAACACACAGCTCCCTCGTGGTTCCTTATGTCTTCTCTTTCGTATTGATTTGCAGCTGGTAGCTTTATTACCTGTTGCATTTTCCTCAGTGGTTTTGACTGTACTAATTATTCGGCTTTTTTGTCTCTTTTTGGATGTTTTTAATCATTTTTTTTTGTAATACAGTTTATTTGTATTTATATGATTTTCTTAGTTTTTATTATTTTTGGGTGTACATGATTGGGTTTATTTATCTCCTTATTGTCTCCTTTTTTTAAGTACAAGTTCTATAGCTACACATGTTGCACTTCGCTTTATTTGTATTTTCTTCTTATCGTGGTGTTTTTATCACTGTGTCATTTCAATAAAGATAATTTGTATATATTTTTTTTTACTTTTGATGTGCACAATTGGGATTGTGTGTCTCTTTTCTTCTCCTTTTTTAATGGAATAAGTGGGCACAGGTGTTAAAGTCACACTCCAGTATCTTTAGTAACAAGAAAATAGAGGCACTCACGATGCAAAATTCATGTTTCTTTTATTCCAAATACAGCATTTAAAAGCAGAAAGCATGTGTTCACGCAAAACGATCGTTGGCAGTGTTTGTCCATCTGTCTCCGCCTGCTTTTAAATGCTGTATTTGGAAGAAAAGAAATGTGAATTTTGCATCGATGAGTGCCGCCCTCTATTTTCTTGTTACTAAATACTTATGGACTTTTACTTTTGTGAGCTGAGCAGCACTAAAAGCGGGTTACAGGAGTGGGCAAGAGCCGTCCCGAGGGTGATTTATATATATAGTATATATATATATAATATATATATAAGACTGTCAGTTTTATTTTACCTCTGGTGCCGATCATTCCTCTATTCCTCCAGTATCTGCCTGCTTACACCATTCTTATGCAGTTAGCACTTCATAGTCTAGCATATCGGGGTGGACTAAAATCTTTTTTTGACACAGATTCTGCATGAAAACTGTGTGGCGTCTGCATCCCATAATTTTCAATGAGATATGCACCCTGCCAAAAACATGTGTGCGCTCAGTAAGATACTCATAAGCTGACACTCGCCTCTCACAATCACCGGTGATTGACAGCTTTTTCCCTATAATTTCTATAATGAATGACCCTGCCAGAAAGAACCCTACTCTGCACTGAAAAAGTTTAAAGATTTAAATTCCTAGTCATGTTTCAAGGCTCTTTGGTGGGTCTGATTCGACTTTAAGGTACTGAAGTCCCAACTCTCTTCCATTAAGTGTATTTGTATTATATAATGTATATAGGCAAACAGCTATATAATGCATATGTCAATCAGCGGCAAATGGGCAGAGAGAGCAGTAATCCACTCAGCAATTTGTACCATAGATAATACCAATTTCATGAAAACAAGTATTACATACAGAAAATCTGGATCTTTGTTTTTATTTATGCGGGCCCTACTCGAGGTAGCGGACACAACATAAATCCATTTATGCTTAGGAGCCACTATAATTGTTTTATGACCCTTTGGAAGAACAGTGGAGTATTGTGCGTCAGTTAAAGATAGCTGTATCCCATCATTTTTTCTCTTTGAGTCCACAGTTACCAATTAAATTCACTTCATATAGTTCAGTGTTCCCATATTCTGTTTCTGGTGCTTCTACAGCACAAGTGACATTAACAATACATCACTATGTAAGTGTACATGCTAAACAGTAATGTATAACAAGCTGGTGTTTTGTAATTTTTGTCATTTCCATATGTCTTTTTAAGTAATATCTTATTGCTGATATTTAAAGGTATGTTCCAAAAGTACTAAAAAGTCATCAGTTTGCCAAGGATGATTAGCAATAAAAAAAAAATAAAAAAAACCTTGGTGATCCCAGCCGATGGCATCATTGTTCAGTCTTCACGTGACCCTGCAGCTATTCACAGGCAGCAGTGATCTCTTGCTGTAAGTGCTGCATATGACTGCTGCAGCCTGTGATTGACTGCAGGGTAACCTGAAGAATGAACGGTGATGTCATTGGCCAGGATCACCAGGACTGGCTGTGGCACTGGACCAAGCGGATTTATAAGTTAGTTTTTCCTATGTAAATATCCCTGATGGACTGATGATCTGGAAGTACTTTTAGAACACCTCTTTACCCAGGAGTTTAATGATTTCATAGAACCCAATAAGCATTTATATTGAAAATTGAAGATATCCCACTACCGTCATGTGCTTCTTTTCTTTTGCCTCTTTTTTCAGCTATCATGAGATCCACTTTTTTCAGTGAAGCTTCCTGCTTGTAAGACTGTGTCAGTAGTTCTCCAGCATCTCTTTCCTACAAGTCCCAGAATCCATTGCAGTTACAATCTAGGACCTCTCTGCATCTGCCCCTAATCCTCCTAGCACTGTTCAGCCCTGCCCTGTACACGCTTACATCATCATTCTCAGACATGTACACCTCATGTCCCCTTCATCTCTGCTCCAGTTAAGATTGTGTACAGTACAGTGTACCAATCAGTTTGTAACATGGAGAAAAGGCATTCTTTTCTCATCCTAGAATGTATGTACTAAATATAAAAATGTATATTATTTGGTTTATATAGTTCTATGTATGTACTGTAAATCCCCCACAGCAGGTACACAGCTATTCCATCATTGTAACTCTGATTGCTATGAAGAATGAGGCATCACACAGCATTCCTGTACAGTGGATAGTCTATCGAGCATCCAAGAAAAGTGGGTGACATCACATCCCCCACAGTAATCAGTTTTTGATCATGGGAAAGCTGTGTGCCTACTCTAGGGGAGGTGGCATCACCCCTGTGCCCAGTGATGTCAGGGCAGCATCTCATGATGCTTTACTCTGGCACTGCTACTATATAAAGAGCAGTAGACAGACTTTTTTCTGACTGCTGCTGGATAATCTCAGAGGTCCTAATGCACATTCAGCCAATCAAACAATACAAGACTAGGTGAATAGGTCTATTTAGCAAATTTATTAAAAACACATCTTCTATTAGAAGAGGTAAAAACAGTGCACAATAATGAACCCACTCAGCCTTTATAGGCGAGGCTATCAGTGATGATACACGCAATTACAAATAGGCAGTAGTTATCACGTGTATGTGTCCACTATTAGTGTATAACACACCACGCCTCTCCCCCCCTCCAACTCGGTACACTACATTACATACCTGTCAGCATCTCTGTTTACATAGTAATTGATGAGTGACTAGACGAAGCCACACCTTATTCTGCTCAGAGTGTTTCTGAGCTGAGACTGGCTCCAAAACACCCACATAATGATGACAAAACGTCCATTGAGGCAGAAGCAAAAACATGTGATCAATGGACATCACATTGTTTGCAGGAAGGAGGGGAGTAAGGGTGCTTTCACACGGAGCGTTTTTTGATGTGTCTTTTGTGCTGCAATGTACAACAAATGCACCTACAAACGTACCCAAAAATACACCAAGAACACGGCTGCATTTTTTATGCATTTTATAATGCTTTTTTTGGATGCATTTTCTGTACAGAAAGGCATAGCAATTAATGTTGTACATTGCTGCACAAAGAACATTCAAAAAATGCACTAAAAATGCAGCAAAAAACCGCTCCGTGTGAAAGTGCCTTGAAGGGCTCTTTAGATTCCAAAGCAGAACAGGTAAATAATTTTTAATGAGTATCAATTACCAGGTTCAATATAATTAAGTTGTGAGCTCTATAAGGGTGCGTTTCCACGACAGAGGACAAATACCGGTCAGCTTACCCGATCGGTATTTGTCCTGTTTTGCGGCCGTCCCCACGGCCGGGAGGGAGACGACTTTTCTCCGCGATGACCGGAGAAAGGCCCTCCCCCCTTCACATTCACAAGCACAGGTTCCTTCCGAAAACCAGACGGAATATTGAGTCTTGTAGGAATGTTTGTCAGCGACCGCGGGATCGGAAAACCGCCGGACGAAACACCCGTGCAGGGAGGACTGCTACAACGGTTTTCCATAGAGGCCCATTGTGCACATTTTTCAGCCAAAGTTTTCAGGCGGTCTGAAAAACCGCAAACCTCCTGGAAAAAACCGTCCGAAAACTCTGCCGTGGCCGTGGGACAAGGCCCTAACAAATGAAAAGAGACGTGATCTTGTACTCCAAATACAGGTACTGAAGATTAAAATTTATAACAATATTATTGAATGATAGATAAGTAAAAGCTGGAATTTCTCTATGTAATTGCTCATTAAGAAAGCTTCCAGCCCCACCAATAAATATTATTGAACTGCACCCCAAGTATGTACTCTTGCTGATTGGTAAGTACATTTTATATATTTATTATTATTCTGAACATTGTGTTTTGAGAGGTCATACATTAATTAACAAACCATCACAGTACTTAAGGCCGGGTTCACACAGCATCTTTTTGCGGCCTTTTCGAATTATCCATCAAAACGAATGCAAACAAACACTTGGGTCCCATTGACTTTCATTTCATGTAGTGCTCTGAAAAAATAAAAGGGGAGCTCTGATTGGTTGCTATGGGTAACAAAGAAAGTCTTAGACCTGGATAGTTTTCATACATCCACACTAGTTGGTACAGGTTTTAAAGCTCTGACTTCTATGAAGAAATGCTGGAGATTTAGCTGTGTGTGAATGTATTCCAAGGATGGAGTCACATCTACAGCTTTTACCCCAGTTTTTCGCAGTCACTGCAAAAATGTTGTAACTTTCGGGTATATTCACACGGTGTGTTGGATCCGTTTTTGGATTCCTTTTTTATCCGAAAAATGCATTCAAAGCACTGCGTAAATCGCATCCAAAATGCATCTAAAACGCAGGTGCGGGTTTGGATGTGTTTTGGCTGCAGCAGAAACGCACCCAATAGTTTAAATAGGGCGTCTGCTGCCTGAAACGGATCAAGAATTGACATGACAATTTTTTGAACGGATCCGAAAGACGCATCAGAAAGACGCATCGGTGATCACTCATCTGAATGCTGATGCGTGTTTTCCATTGAAATCATGTAAATCTGCACGCTGCAAATTGTTAGAGATGCTGTTTGGAACCTATGAAGTCGCGAAACATGGATCCAAACACGCATTAAAAACGGATCCAAAAACGGATCCAACATGCCGTGTGAATATCCCCTTACTATGATTTCAGAAGACAATATCTAAACTGAAACATTATTGCACCATTAAGCTAAGTTCACAACATGTAAAATTTTTCAGTGAAATATGCTTGTATTTCATGGGAAAAACACATTTTTCATGCAGTTTTTTGTGTGCTTTATTATATGCATTTTTAGGTGGGATTTGTCTTTTTCTTTTGTGAGTTTTTGGTTCATTTTTTTGGCATATCTTTGAATAAAATTTCCACGCATTTTCAGCACAGCCAACTCCATTAAATCTTATGCTCTTTTTAATACTTTTTTTGGTGTCAAACTACACATCAAATCACAAGTCAACAAAATACATGTTTAATTTGGTGCATTTTTTGCAATCTCCATTGACTCTCCACTGTAAAATGACACAAATAAAACACACCTTATTCACCAAGAACACAAACTTGTATTTTTTTGTATGAGGTGTAATGCATTAGATTGTTCGTGAAAAAAAACACACCATGCGCACTATTACCATAGAAAGCAATGAGACACTTTTGATGTGCTTTCTGACAGGAGTTTTCTAGCATAAAACTTGTGTAAAATGTGCATTTTATGCATTAAAATATGCATTAAAAAATTGGGCCTCATGTATGAAAGGTGTCTAGGTCTAAGACTTTCTTTGTTGCCGTTAGCCAATCAGAGCTCCTCTTTAATTTTTTCAGAGCACTATATGAAATGAAAGGGGAGCTGTGATTGGTTTCTATGGGCAACAAAGAAAGTCTTAGGCCTAGGCAGTTTTCATACATGAGGCCCGTTGTGTGAACTCAGCCTTACAGCATTGAAACAATACAGGAAGCACGTGGAGAGAAAAAACCATCTATATTATACAAATATATATATAATCTGTGTGTATATATATATTTGTATTTTATTTTTGTTGTTGCTTTCAATTGTAATACGTAACATTAGTGCACATTTTGTGTTTTTTTTTCAAGAGCAATCTAATGCATTACACCTCACACAAAAAAATACAAGTTTGTGTTTTTGGTACATAAGGGTTACTGTTTTATCTGAGTCATTTTACAGTGGAGAGTCAATGGAGATTGCAAAAAATGCACCAAATTAAACGTGTACATATAATCCATGTTTAAATCTACTTTAAAACCGAGTCCCATTCATTTGAATGGGCAATCCAAGCTGCAGTTCACAATGTGAACAAAAGTGCAGATTTTCTACATCCCAGTTTTCAAATCAGTGGTGTGAAAAATAAAAGAGCAGACATGTCGGCATTACTTTTAAGAAGGCGGATTCCAATGGGTTCTCACAAAGCAGCATGACGTGGTTTAGCCCTATTAGAATGGGGCTCTACTACCAATGTCCTATTAGGAGATGAGGAGAATTGATTCTAACGAAGTTGGAATTAGTTTAGAATTTCAGGAAAAACTTACGGTTCTGAACTAAGTCGAAGTTTTGGGAGACTTCGGGTGAAGTGTGTGCGTTTGATATGGATAAAACGGCTGCGAAGCACATGGCGTAACATGGGGGGCATAAGAACTCTGGGAGGAAGAAGGTGCATAGCCTCGCATGACATGTTCAGAGATGAAGCAAATCAGAGACCAGGGCGGGATTCTGTGACGTCACCAGAGTGGTGCACTATATAGAGATCCGGTGCGCGACGCTGGGAGCTCATACCGCTCTCAGACAGAAACTGTACTGACAGGGAAGGTGCAGCCGCGGCTGATTGTTACTAAAGAACTCATTTTTTATACAGCGATTTTTGGGGGGAGTCTCAGCTTGTCTCAGAGACTGCTACTCTTAACGTTCTATTTCTGATTTTTTGGGGTATTGGACCTGAAGTCCAATGTGTGTCCAGTGCAGCTGCATATACATTTTAATGCTATCTGCTCACTGCACATTGAATATCCAAGGGGGATCTAAGCCTGTTCCTGTTTTATTCATTTAAAGAAACAGCGTTTTTCCAATAAAAATACAACATCATTTTTGGGTGCTCAATTCTTTTGCGCAATTTACATCCAGGGGTTAATTAAGCGTTGTTCTGCTGTTGTGGTGACTAAAAGAAACCGTCTTTTTCACCGCCAAAAAATACATTTTTCCTGTAGCATAATTCACAAGCGAAGGTTAATTACAATTTTTTCTCTTGTTGTGTAGCGTAAAATACACGCCATTGTAACACGCTACAAAGCTAGTAGTTTGTGGTTGCTCAATTGTTTGGCGCAATTTACATCCAGGGGTTAATTAAGCGTTGTTTTGCTGCTGTGGTGACTAAAATAAACCGTCTTTCACCACCAAAAAATACATTTTTCCTGTAGCATAATTCACAAGCGAAGGTTAATTACAATTTTTTCTCTTGTTGTGTAGCGTAAAAAACACGCCATTGTAACACGCCACAAAGTTCGTAGTTTGTGGTTGCTCAATTGTTTGGCGCAATTTACATCCAAGGGTTAATTAAGCGTTGTTTTCTGCTGTGGTGACTAAAATAAACCGTCTTTCACCGCCAAAAAATAAATTTTTCCTGTATCATAATTCACAAGCGAAGGTTAATTACAAGTTTTCCTCTTGTTGTGTAGCGTAGAAAACACGCCATTGTAACACGATACAAAGCTCGTAGTTTTTGGTTGCTCAATTCTTTTGCGCAATTTACATCCAGGGGTTAATTAAGCATTGTTCTGCAGTTGTACTCAGTAAAAGAAACTTTGTTTTTCACCGAAACAGAAGAAATTCTGTGGCATAATTCATATCCAAAGGTTAATTAAGCCTGTTTGTGCTTTTATATTCAGTAAATACACAGAGTTTTAAACGGCACATACAAGTCAATTTTTCCTGCCCATTTGTGGAGCGCAATTTATATCCAAGGGTTACCCAAGCTTCTTAATGGGTTCATTTGGAGTCAAATACAGGGTGTGTATTTATCATATACAGATCTTCATCAAACAGTGTCTGTAAATTTTAGAACAAACAGTATGTCAGACAGAGAGGTGGCAGGCTCTTCACCTGCGAGTGGCAGAGGCACAAAAAATTACTGGAGCAGGCCCAGGTCGCAGCATAGCAAGGGACGTCGCAGCAGGGGTCACACGGTGAGCCACAACTGCCGCTGTCATCTAGCGGCCGTGTGGTGACTAGCAACCCGAGGGGTCTTGAGTGGTTAGGACTAGGTCATCCACATTCCTCCCAGATGACATCTGACAACCCCAGCCAAGAGTCGGTGGGAACGTCAGACACAACCCTTAGTTGGCATGGCCCGGGAGCGGGTCAGTGGCCCTCACCAGTCATTAACCCGCTCTGTCCCATCCGGTTCCCTCAGCCAAAGATCTACTATGTTGTCTGGGCTCAGCGCCACTATATAGCAAGGATGAACAATTTGAGGAGGCAGTCAGCAGCTACTTGGCAGCGAAGAAGGGGGGCCAATACCCCTGCTTTTGCAGTAGGCGGCAAAGTATAGATGGGAAGGGAGGGGAGGCATGTTTTTGAGGGTAAGCCCCTCATACCAAGACCTGATGAGGACAGCAGTGCGATGAAACAAAATAGATGATGATGTACGACCGGGACTTGGGCGGGGGGAGGGAAGGCTTATCATCGCAGGGGAAAGGGCTCAGCTTGGCGTAGGCAGCGGCGCAGCGAGCAAATGGGTTGTGTGGCCGGAGTCAGCGGGTAGCAGCATGTGAGGGGCGGGGAAAAAACCCGCTTCGCAGGTCCCAAAAAGTAGCGGCACAGGGGGGTCAGCGAGGCAGCGGGGTAGTAGTCACTCGTGCGGAGCGTCGGCGGAAAAACCGATACTGGCGGGGTGGGATGCTTTCTAAGACACCGAGGAGCCGAAATGGGGATTGTAGAATCTGGGGCAAAAAGTGAAGGTGGCCCCGGGGGCTAAATTGGCACCACGGCCCTGCGTCAACCTTTCACGTTACCCTCCGGTGGCCTGGAGAAACTGGCTCAGATGTGGGGGTCCCATCCCGCCCCGCGCAACGCAGCAGCGCCCATTGGGCGCGCAGCCATTGCAGCCAGTCAAGGCTCCACCACCTCTGCGAAGGGAGCTGTTTTTTCTTTGACACATTCCCGGTCCAATGCTCCCGCTCCTTTTCTACTCAGGCGCCAGCGTCTTCAGCGAGGCGATTGCAAGAGACAACAGTATGCTCCAACCATCCTAAGGTGCACAGCTGACCGTGACCTGTCCAATTTGGGTTGGTACTGCAGTCCCTCCCTTTCCAAATGGTGGACTCTGCACCATTCAGAGAACTAAGGCTTGTCCCCGACCCGAAGGGAGAGTTCCAACCCGTAATTTTTTTTTCCAAAAAGGCAGTATCAGCACTTCAAAATATTAAAACAAACTGGGCCAGTCCTGAGCTTACGGTTTTTTCCAAGGTGCAGGCAGCGCGATTCTGGAGCTGTAACTACGGGGGGCCAAAACATGTCCTTTCGGTCCACTGGGTAAATGTGCTTCCTCCCGGGCACACCAAAAACTTGGACGGGAGAGGGCCTTTTCTCCCCCACGTTGTGAAACTGCGGCTCCTGCCCAATGCCCCTCCCCTCCCCTCCACCCCACCACTCAGCCTCCACAAGTACGCTCCATAAAACCCTTGTGGGGCACAGCGGTGTCACGCAGTTCTACACCTGGTTGCCTCGGCGAACGAAGCCCAACAGGGGGGAACTGCCCCGTCATGAGCAAGAAATCGAAGTGTGGCTTTCTCCGCCCAACTAAAAAGGGGGAACCAGGGGTTTGGACAATAGGAGAACATGGTGTCCCCGCTGCACCGGGGGAGGGAGGGTCCATGCGCCCTGCATGGGCAGTTTCAATCGGGTTGTAAAAGGTTCCTAAGTTTCCACAGACTTCAAAATTTAAAAAAATGCCAGGAAACTGGCATGCATTATCCTTTCCTACAAGTCGGGAAAACCCCCCTCCTCGAGTTGCAGCGGCAGAAGGGCCCCTCCCCAACACCCCCGAACGATTTTCACCCGTTGGAATTCCAGCCTGCACATTTTGGGACCAAACTGTATGAACAGAGAAAGGCCATTAAATTTTTTGATGATCCGGGGCAACAGGATCTCCCCTGTGAAACTTTGATGTCCCCCATGGCACTAAGCTGACCCTGCCGTTTTTTTGAGGCATTCGAGGAGGCCACGTTATTTGTCAGTCGCCAGTACTACGGGGAATAACGTCATTCTACTGCTTCTTTTCCTGGAACAGTGTGAAAAATCTGTCCTGGGCAGGGACTGGGACTGGCGATACACCCGGGGCCACTGCTCCGGGGGGGACTAAAATTAAAGGAGGAGGGGGAGGAGGGGACATTGGAGCAGAACAGTGTCTGGTAAAATAGGGGATTTTTACCCAGGTGACAAGGAGGAGGGCAGGAGCATCTGGAGGAGGTAGATGGAGATGAAAGACGAGGCAGATGACGCGCAACCCCAAATGGCGGTATACAGTGGTATGGAGGCAGGGACCCTCGGACATTTGTGCAATGGCCCGCAGCATGCTGATTTCCGGGCAGTACAGCCGAATAGCACACCCGGCAGAGGGTGACTTCTGGCTCCCCAAAACCTTTGGACCCTCGCCCCGCCCAAAAGGGGAGCCTTTTTCCCAGCTATTGAAGGGAAGACAAACTAAAATACATGGGGAAACCCTCCTAGTCAGTTGGCCGCTGCCTTGTGCGGCATCGCCCCTCCTTGACAGGTCTGACCGGGGGGTTCTTAGCACCCTACTTCTGCCGCGGCTGCGGGGGGAAGATGGGGGGTGGGAGCAGTCCCAGCTCCATCCAGCAACCTAATTTGGGGGTTCACGAGAGCAGCTTCCTTCACCCGCCAGTGAGGAGGGCATCGCCACAGCAGCCGGGACGGGAGCAACCCTGAACCAACGGGTTTGGGGCCTACTTGGAACACTCTGCCACCCCAGTTTGAAGATCCCCTTGGACTACGGCAGCCAAACTGGATGTGTTTGGGCCCCAAATTGCCGAGTTTGCAGTGGAAAGCTGTCCTGCCTGGCCAGTGCGGGGGGGCCAAACCCCCCCCCCCCCGGCCCCCCCCCCCCCCTTTCCAAAACCCCCCCCCCCCACCCCCCCCGTTTCCCACACACCAATGCCTTAGGCCGCCCGACTACATCCCCTGACGCCCCCCCAAACGTGGAAATGATCTGGGCCAAACTACCGCCTCAGCCATATTTTGATGCCCCACCCGCCTGATGCCAACATCGCGCCGTTTCTCCACTGCCACCCAACCACTTTACCCGGGGCGGATTGCCACCACCTCCACACTCTGTCATTTTGGGCCCCTGTTTCCCATGCGCTGCGTGGCTGCTGCCGTGACCTCCACATGTGTCATTGGCCCCTCTCGACCTCTGCGTTGCTCCTGCCGCCGTCACCTCCACTCTCTGTCATTTTCCACTCTGTGGCCACCCATTTTTTTCCAAAACCAAATTGATTGGCCACTGCTGACCCTCTCTGCGCCACCGTCACCTTACTCCGTCATGTGCCCACTCTGTGGCCTACTCCAGTTTTTGCCCCCTCCAAATGTCATTGTGCCACTGTCGACCTCTGCTGCGCCCCGTCACCTCCACTCTGTCATTGTGCCCCTCTGTGGCCACTCCTGTTTTTGCCCCCTCCAGAAGTTATTGTGCCACTGTCCCGACCCCATGGTGCTGTGGCTGCGCCGTACCTGACCTGTGTCATTTTGCCCCTCTGTGGCCTATTCTTTTTTTGCCATTCCAGAAATTTTTGTGCCACTGCTGACCCCCATGCTGCTGCCCCCCCTCACTCCACTCTCTGTCATTGTGCCCTCTGTGGCCTACTCCTGTTTTTCCACCACCAGAATTTGATTGTGCCACTGTCCGACCTCATGCGCTGCCCGCCGTCACCTCCACTCTCTGTCTTGGCCACTCGTGGCCTACTCCTGTTTTTGCCCCCTCCAAATGTCATTGTGCCCCGTCTATCTCATCTGCGCTGTGGCTGTGCCCAACCCAACACTGTGTCATTGTGCCACTCCTTTTGGGCCCACCCCGTTTTTGCCACCTCCAGGATGTCATTGTGCCACTGTCTGACCTCATGCTGCGCTGGGCTGCTGCCCTGATTTCCCCCTCGTCATTGTGCCACTCTGTGGCCTACTCCTGTTTTTTCCACCTCCAGAATGTCATTGTGCCACTGTCTGACCTCATGCTGCGCTGCCGTGACCTCCCCCTCTGTCATTGTGCCATCTGGGCCTACTCCAGTTTTTTCCCCCGAAAGATTGGCCCTGTTGATCATGCTCGCCCCTGCACTCCATCTCTGTCATTTTGCCATCGTGGCCTACTCTTGTTTTTGCCCCTCCGAATGTCCCTTTTGCCACGTCTGACCCATGCTGCTGTGCTGCTGCCGTCACCTCCCCCACCGTCACTAAGTTGCCACCTGAGCATCTGGTTGTTTTTTTTTTTTTTCCCCTTTTGCGGGGAGACTTTTCAGGCAAAATTCCCCCTTCATTTTTTGGCAGTTTTTGCCCTCTTAAAATGCCCGGGAATTTTTAGGAAGCGATTTTAAAGCGGCGGCATCATGTGGTTTTCATACTAAAACACAACATTGATTAAACCAAACCAAAACTCCCCCTGCTATTTAAACATGGCGCAACGTTTTACAGCACCCGCAGGGTCTGTGCAGCCTGGAAATAGCTGTTTTTTACGTGATTCACCCGAAGTATTCGGGCCGAAGTTATTTTTTTTCGGGGGAAATTCGGGGGAAGTGGCGAACCGAATTTTGAAAATTTTGTCCATCTCAGTCCAACACAGGCGAAAACTGCCTCTGCAAAGTTAGGCTATGTCTACACTGCACTGGTTTATGGTTGGATTTTGGGCGGATTCAGTATTTAGATTCCGTCAAAAATCCGTTAACCAGTGCCCTATAGACCGCAACTGAAAATCAGTGCTGTGCACTACACAGTACATATTTTCTATTGTTGATTTTCTAAACCACCGTCCATCCGGCGCAAGATAGAACATGTTCTATCTTCCACGTTTCCCCAACCCAGTGTACTGAACCAGTGGGAAATCCGAAAACCGACCACAGTTTTTAGAGCAAACCCGCACCAAAAACCGTGATGCCGCGAAGTTAATATACGGTCGGATTTCCAACTGTATTTTAACTTGGCTGTGTAGACCCGGTCATACAATCCTCAGCAGAAATACAAAGTATTGGCTCGGATTTCTGCCTCTGATTCCACACTGGATTTTTCTCATTGTAAATAGCCAATGTGCGAACATACCCTTAAAGTATCATGGGGAACATTGTAGACAAAAGACTACTGAAGAAAGCATCTTAGCTCAGTAAATGGTTTGAGAAACACATTTGGGACAATGAAGAAACAAAAATAGGGAAAACAAGTGGCTATAATGCACTTTTTACTATACTGATGTATAAATGCATTGCGAGTCTCTTCTTTAACCTACTAGCAGGTGCTCCATGTCATTCAGTAGACCCAACAGAAAAACATTTCTGTTGCATATCTCATTATGAAGTGGTACAGTCTACTGAACTATTATATGCAGTAAACCATATGCAGGTATATATACATTCCAGCAATATGCTGAATGAATGAGGCTGTATTGATATGTTCAGTGCCCTTGTTGGCAGATTCCCTGATGCCTACACCAAAGTAGTTCACAAAAAAGTATAAACTGGACCATACAATTTCCACAATCTATCCTGTGTTTTATGGAATATACTTGCGACACATTCACACGTAATTTTTTTTAACATGTATTTTAGTGCATACATCATATTTCACGTACTAAGCAATATGTTCTATTGCTCTTTGGGTCTAAATACAGCACTGGGCACATAGTGCATTTTGTACATTATCACAGCTTGTCAAAATGTGCATTTTATGCATAGAATTTCATACTGGAAGTCACTTAGGTTTCCAAAAAATGCAAAAATGACACATCTAGGTTTTCTGTCTGATGCATAATTTGCATTTTTTTTATACGTAAGGCTAAGTCATCACATCACAGAAATACCGTCGGATTTTCGGACGATTCAGTATTTTGAATCCACCGAAAATCCAATGGTCCCCTGTGCTGCTTAGACAGCAATAAAAAAATACGTGCTGTAGTTTACACAGCACAGATTGTTTTACCGTTCCATTTAAAATCTGATGGAATATGCAACATGCAACTCTGCCACATTACCATCAGATTCCCGTACAAAACCGTGGCAAAAACCGGGGTCCAGCATAAATGTCAAAATGCCGTCGGATTTTGAACTGCATTTTAACATTTGCTATGTAGACTGAGCCTAAAAGTGCCAAAAAATGCATCAAAGAAAAAGATGCACATAAAAAAATGAATGGAAGTGTAAATTACACAAGTTTTCACCTTAAAATACTGACGCATTTTTCAGCATCTTTTTTATACTATGTGAATCTAGCCTGATAGCGTTAACTGCTTTGTGCAACACAGATTGTGGTTGCTCAATAAGTTTGCAACACAAGATAATTGCAGGTAGGTTGTCAAGAAGATTCTGCTAATGAATTTCTTACACATCTGGCCAATTTGCGAATTGTGATGATAATATCAGTTCATTAACTTCACAGAACTGCGCTGGTCGGCAAAGTCTTGGAAATCTTAATACTGTTTGCTCTTTGAAGATATGTTTCCTTGTTAATTTAATGTTAGGGAGCTCTATGAACAGAGATTAGCTAACTTCCTCTGGCTTATTTCATTGAAGTATTTATGATATTGGGTCAGCTCTTTCTATTTTCAGCAAAACACCCTCCGGTCTTTTTTTTTTTATTAAGTTTAAAAAGAATTTTTTTTAGATATATATTGAACATGTTTTACCAACATCTGTAAGAGAAATTATTTTTCGGGCACCTGTAGTGCTACTTCTAAAAATGCTTGAATCATTTTTAGTTCTGCTTGTCTCTACGGCGGGACCAATCAGAGGTGTGTTAAAGGGGCTGTCCAGGTTATTTTTTCAATTAATTAGGCTCTTTATGGGTTCAGAATATATTTATTTACTTTATTGATGATGTTCCGTTCGGTATTCGAGCTTGTCAGAAAGCAGATGCTGTTATACTGTAGCTTCCCACAGCCGAACCCTATGTCACTTCACTCTGTATAGTGTGATGTTTCATTCGGAGAGAGCTGCAGATAGCTACACCCTAGCAGCAACGACGCCATGACTAGAAGGCATGCACACCAGTCAGCACACCGGCGGATGTTTCTATACTGTAGCCGCCCATAGACCTCCACGTATGAAGCGTCACACCACATAGAATAGTGCGACTATACATTCAGGAAGGGCTGCAGACAGCTACACTTGATCATTAGTCAGACATTTATTACTTGTCCACAGGATAGGTAATAAATGTCTGATCGCTCAGGGTCCCAATCGCTAGGATCCCCGCAATCACTATAAGGGCTTGTTCACACGACGTTTTGGATCCTTTTTACGGATCCGTTTTTGAGGACGGAAAACTGCATCTGGAAAGCGGATCCGAAAAACGCAAGAGATGATACTTTGTTTGGATCCGTATTGTATGCTTATGACTTGCGTTTTACGGATCCGCTTTACGGAGTCTCTCTCTCTCCATCCATCCCCTGCAGCACTTCACCTCCCATCCATCCATCCACCATCCATCCATCCCCCTGCAGCACTTCACCTCCCTCCCATCCATCCATTCATCCATCCCCCTGCAGCACTTCACCTCCCATCCATTCATCCATCCATCCATCCCCCTGCAGCACTTCACCTCCCATCCATCCATCCCCCTGCAGCACTTCACCTCCCATCCATCCATCCCCCTGCAGCACTCACCTCAACTCCGATGCCAGCCGCTGCTCACCACCGATGCCCTGTCCAGCCGCTCACCGCCGATGCCCCGTCCAGTCGCCCACTGCGCTTTTCGAATCTGCTTTCAGGAAGCAAAGCACCGTCGATACGTGCCGATACAGAGTGTGGAGCGCTTTTGGACAGGGGCCAAAAGCGGACTCCATTATCTCCTATGGGCTTTCACTTGCGTAAAACGCAATAAGAATTGACATGTCAATTCTTAAAGCGGATCCGAAAAGCGCAGTGCAGGAGAGCTCTCAAAAGTGCATCGCCGATCTCCCGTGAGAACGGCGATGTGCTTTTGCCATTGAACTCAATGTTAATCACACTGACAATTGTTAGATCCGTTTTGCGGATCCGTAAAACGGATCACAAAAACGTCTTGTGAACAAGCCCTAAGGGCATGTCCTCACGGCACCGGTTTGCGGTCGGTTTTTCAGACGGTTTGCAGTTTTGGAGACTGAAAAACCGGCCGTAAACTAACACACCGGGTCGATATGGAAAACCCGCCGGCCGCCCGAAAAACATTGAACATGTTCATTCTTCTGCCGGTTTTCGGTCGGAATATGAGCAAATCAAGGGGAAAAGGGAGGGCTTTTCTCCGCTCATCACGGAGAAAAGCCGTCCCCCGGTGGACGTGGGGACAGCACTAAAACAGGACAAATACCAGTCAGACAAACCGACCGGTCTTTGTCCTTTGCCGTGGGGATGAGCCCTAATGGATTATTCACACGGCGTTTTTAGATCCGAAAATTGCATCCAAAAACGAAACGGCGATCGGATCCTAAATGGATACAACATGTATCCAACACGCAGCTACATGTTTGGATGCATGTTGGATGCAGCAGGATCGCACCCAATAGTTTTAAATAGGGCTCCTGCTGCGTCTTTCGGATCAAAAATTGACATCAATTCTTGGAACGGATCCGAAAGACGCAATGAGACTGATCGGCGATCACTCGTGTGCACGTCGATGCGTGTTTCATATTAAATGCAATGTAAATCACATTGCTATTTATTAGATGTGTTTGGATCCGTTTAGGGTCCGACAGACAGATCCAAACACGCTTCTAAAAGCAAATGTTCACACGGACTCAACACGCCATGTAAACATAGACTAATGGGGACTCCTATTTCACTTTTCTTTCCCACTGTATGTTTCAATGGAGCAATTATACAAGTCACTGGTTAGATCACGTATGGAATATTGTGTACAGTTTTGGGCACCAGTGCACAGGAAAGACATTGTAGAGCTTGAACAGGTACAAAGGCGGGCAACAAAAATAATAAAAGGCCTGGGTGGACTGCAATACCCAAAAAGATTAGCAAGATTAGGGTTATTTAGTTTAGAGAAAAGACAGCTTCGGGGGGACATAATAAATATGTTTAAATATATTAAGGGCCAATATAGAGATCTCTTTCAAGATTTATTTGTACCCAGGGCTGTATCTAGAACAAGGGGTCATCCTCTATGTCTTGAGGAACGAAAGTTTCTACATAAACATATAAAGGGATTCTTTACTGTTAGAGCAGTGAGGCTGTGGAACTCTCTGCCAGAGGAACTTGTCATGGTGAATTCAATAACAGAGTACAAAAAGGGTTTGGATGCATTTCTGGAGCGTAATAATATAACAAGTTATAGTGACTAGGAATCTGAAGAAGGGTCGTTGATCCAGGGAGTTTTCCAATTGCCAGATTGGAGTCGGGAAGGAATTTTTTTCTCTAAAATGAGGACAATTGGCTTCTACCTCATTGGGGTTTTTTGCCTTCCTCTGGATCAACATTTTAGCACAACAGGCTGAACTGGATGGACATCTTGTATTTTTTCGGCCTTACAAACTATGTAACTATGTAATGGTCAAATCTGCACACTGCTGCCCTGCTCAAAGTCTATAAGACTGATAAAGATGGTTAGGTACAGAACTTGAAGCACCAATGCCCATGTTTGACCACAGCACCATTCAAACACTTCGCTGCTGTATTCAGTGAAGAAGTACAGAGACTCAGGACCCAATTTTAGTCCCAGTAATTGCATCCCCAGCATTCAGACATTTATCACCTATTCTTTAAATGGGTAATGAATAACTATCGAGTGAAAACCTCTGTTAGGGAATGACTGTCACCATAAAGCAACTTTATACTGTCTATAGGATTGTATATACATGCCTCAGCAAATGAATTTGATGGCTAATTATTAAAAACGGATTGTTATAGAGAAATAAGGGGGCTCCATATAGAGTTCCTGCATAGAAGCCCTTAAAGGGGCTGTCTCACTACAAGGATTGCTTTTTATGTTAAAGATCTTGCAAAAACAAGTCACTTTGCAATATGTGTCCATTAGCAGTGTCCTACCTATTCTGAGACATCCCCTCTTGTATGAGCTGTATCAGCTCCTCAGGTCGCTATAGCTACAGACCCAATCAATCTCTCATGATAGGCTGCCAGCACTGGTTGCTATAGTTACAGACCTGACTTCTACTGCAGCCTCGTAGAAGCCAGTAAACAAGCCCCTGAATTCAAAATGAAACCAAGAAAACAGGACTGAGGTAAGATAAACCAATGTGGTGAGACAACCCCTTTAACTACAGGTATCTCTGTCCACCCCTGACAATTTGATTGCTTCTAGGTACAACAAAAACTTAAAAAGACAAAATAATATTCCAAACAATCAGATAAGAGATTTTTATTATGTCAAATGATGGATAAAGGAGATGTGGAAATCACTAAAAAACAGCTTCGACATAAGGGACCTACAACAACCCTGAATAAGCTATATAATTCTATGGCTGAGATGTACTCATAACTGTTACCTGGTAACAGTTCTTTGCGGTGGCATCTTTAACAAAAACACATAGACTGCAACACTAGCCATAATAAACCTATAAACCCTATGTTTAGCTTAAACCTAACATTTACTGGAAAAAAGCATACCATCCATATCTTAAAGGGGTTGTCTCATCTCAAAGTTTCATAGGATGCATGAATGAAATAATGCTGCTTTGCTCTGTCACTTCTTGGTCAAGCTGTCTGTAATTAGCATATGAGCTCCTTGTATTCAGACTTTTCTGTTTATTATGTTTATTAGTCTAAATTAGCTCAATTACCTTCTCTGAGGTCCAGAGAAGCTTCTGAGCTAATGTAAACAGTAATTAGTCTTTTGTCTGAAAGATCAGATAACACACACGCTCTAACTCACTGTGGAGACCTGTGTGATGACATCACTCCCTGATATCAGATAGAACAAACAGCAGGGAAGAGGAGTACACAGGTCGGTCAGTTGAGGAACCAGAGAGCCCTCAGAAGATGATAAAATCATTTGAAGCTCCTTACCCAAAAAAGATGAACAAAGCAATATATTTGGAAAACGTCTTCATTTAGTGTTCCCTACATTTTGAAAGCTATTCTTTGTAGTCAGACAACCTCTTTAAAGTACAGTGGTGGCACCAAACTGTGAAATTTACCAAATTACAGAAACCCTCCTTCAATCCGGAACAACTGCAGTGTTGGATTACTGCACAGTAAGGGGCCGTTTACACGGCAGAGAGCAAATACTGGTCGGTATTTGCTCTGTTTTGGGGCCGTGTACACGGCCGTAGGGGGACGGATTTTCTCTGCGGTTTGCGGAGAAAAGCCCTTCCCTTCGCACCCACATATTAATGTTCCACCCGAAAAACCGGGCGGAAGAATGAACATGTTCAATGTTTTTCGGACCGCTCGCGGCTTAAAAAACGTGTGCCGGAAAATCCGTGCAGTGGGGACCGCTGCACGGATTTTCCATAGAGGTCTGTGATAAAGTTTGACAGCTGGTTAACAAACGGCTTCCAAAACCGAAAACCGGCTGAAAAACCGGGTGAAAAACCTGCCATGGGGATAAGCCATAAGACATAAATGACAATATAATGCCAGAACGATGGTAAAATGCCCTAAATTCAGAGGAAAGAGGAGGACTGGGTTAATAAAACAAGCTTTACCCATCTTAGCGATCTTCAGCCAGTACCATGCAGACATTCAATGGGTCTTCACTGACCCTTTCTGCTTTCCTCTGGACACAGGAAATGTGAGGAAATATCCACCCACTGGTCACAGTGGTGACCTGACTCACCACCTCACCTGCCACAGATTTCCTACGCAGGCATTTTTAGCTACTGCCATTGTGTTGAGATAGGACCACAAAGTGAAGATCCATAGGGATGTTATGAGTGTTGGAACGGTAACTTACGGCTTATATTAATATTTTTAACCCAGTTTACCATGTTTGTGTTTAGTTATGTATTCTTTTGGAAAACCCTTTTAAGACATAAATTGTCTTGATAATAACTATCAATATTTACTTTGAAATTAAGGGCGACATGTATGAAACGGTTTTTCACCCTTTTTCTGGTGTACAATGCACCTAACTGAGCCGGCTACGATGTCTAATGCGCCTAATATACTGTATGTGTTAAGCGCATTGTTCGTAAGACTCAACACTTTTTAATAACATGAAGGGGTGTTCTGGGGACGTGTCGCCCCACACTCGTAATATTAGACACATATATGAATGTGGTTCGGCAAAACTAGGCTCATTACTGCTCAGACAGGCAGACCTATTTCAATGTGGTCTACCTGAGCTCGAGGTGGAGATAGATTTGCTGTAAGGGGTAAAATTTTCCAAAATTTCTCAACTGACACCAGAACAATAATAAAAAGTAATTTATTATAATTATCAAACTGTATAAAATTTAATTATTTAAATTTAATGAAAAATATGATCAAATAAAATTAATATAAAATATATAATATCCCAAAATATAAAAATATATCCTATAGGATGTATTTAAAATTAATAGAATCTAAAACAAATTTTACATTCAAAAACCCACTGATGATGTTGTTCAGATTTTTATATTTAACATTTTTACACATTCAATTTTAAATTTTTGCTGCTCTTACCCTTTATTCTACATACAGCAAGAGCCAGCACAGCATAGGTATTGCTGGGACCTGTGGTCCTCCAAGCAGGATCAGTCCCATAGTTTCTATTCACTGACATGCTATTCTAATGACTTCTCTTATTTCCAGCCTGTCTATAACCTTAAAGGGGTTGTCTCACTACACGGATTGCTTTTTATGTTAAAGATCTTGCAAAAACAAGTCACTTTGCAATATGTGTCTATATAGCTACAGACCTGTTCGATCTCTCCTGATAGGTTGCTAGCACTGGTCACTATAGCTACAGACCTGGCTTCTACTGCAGCCTAGAAGAAACCAGTAAACACGCCCCTGAATTCAGAATGAAACCAAGAAAACAGGATGAATCAATGTAGTGAGACAACCCCTTTAATACATGTTAGGTGCATTACTTATGCGCCTAAGTTCCATAATGCGCCTAACACACAGGTGAGGCTTATCGAACTTTACACACCATTTATGAATGCACAAAAACCACTTTCATACATCAGGCGCATTATACACTGAAAATGAGACTCGACTATTCACTTTGACGCGCCTTCCTTCATACATGTCGCCCTAAGTTTTTTTCTGAAGATCAGTGTCAAAAGTCTAATTAAATCAATGTGCTTCAATGTAAGGAGATGAACAAAAGAAGACAAGTTTCATACAATAAAAATAGCTCCAAAAAGAGTCACAGTGACTTACAAATCACATATTTCAGCTAAGTATTAATAGCCTGGAGTCTTAGTCTTCATAAAGAGTTACTCTCCTTTAGACAACACTAAACCTTGTGAGATCTCAATGACTAATTAGCGGAACTAGCAGATTGCGATGTTGAAATGAGCAGCACTTTTTTGCAGCACAAGAGGGAAATAAGCTAGAAAGCGTGGAGTGTAGTCACACCTCATGAGCTGCTCCTATTAAATCTGGCTGTGATCCTGTGTTTGTGTCATTTACTCAATGGTGTCATGATGTTTGAAAAAGCAGTTTTGTCAATGCACTTATGACGCTAGCCAGGGAAATATCACCACTGCACTTACAAATAGACTTTAGCTAACCCGTAGTATACTTCTAGAAATGAATTCTGTAAAAGCTAATAGGAAGTCTGGCCACAAAATAGCACAAGGCAAATTTAATTACTACTAACTTATCATAAGAAAGCAGCAAACCTGTAATATCCAATGTAGTACAACTACACCTCTTCTGGCATCTATGAATAGAAATTGGACCAGCTTACCTTCTCTATAGATTCCAAGGTGCATGGAAATACATTGTGAGTGTGTGAAGTCGCCAGCAAGAAAAATTTATAGCAATCCAGCAAAACTTAGTATGATGATAAAAAAAACTCCTTTATTAGAAAACACATTAAAGGGGATTTATTGCTTCATCAGTTCGTCTGTTTTTTGTAGTTTCATTTTCTCAGTTCCTCAAACCCAAAGGGGCGTTTTTCCCCCCCGGGGCGGGGGTGTTTTTACTTAAGGGGGATGACATCCCCCCCCCCCTTTCACTTTTGGCTCGCTCCCGATCATTATTTTTGTTTGAGATCAGTGGGGGGGGATGCCTTTTTTTGCTATCCCCCCTCCTGTTGGTCCACATGTCACTGTGTTGTTTTCCCCTTTCCCCCGCAGTCTTATTTTGTAAAAGCTTTTTTACGCAGGCCTGCATTCAGTCTAGATAGTTTTATGAACCATAGATGATCTCTTTTCCCCTCACAGCGGGGGTTTGGGTTTCAGTTTAATCAGTCTTCTATGAATCATCCAGAGCAGCACAGATCTGTCTCCTTTCTATTTTACCACCAGCAGATTTAGGCACCCAGCACAATGCTGTGTTTTTGATTGTAGAAGCAGCTGCAGGGTTACTGTGGAGCTGCTGATGTGCAGAGGGAAATGTTGCCGGCCCCTTATTCTGAGTGGGGAGGCAGGAATGCACGTCCCCGAATACGACCGGGGCCATCAGAAGAAAAAAAGTAGAGCCCCCAAACCAATGAAAAAAAGGAGGGGGAATCCCACCACATTGGGGAACAGTGTTTACAGAAAACTAAGATAAGGGAGAAGTGAAAACAAACAGCTTTGCAAATGACATCCCAAATTTCAAAGTTGCTTTTTTTATGTCCCCTTATTCTGAAGACCATTTAATGTAATGATAAAACCCCTTTAAGAATGTAGAATCCTATCATGAGGCAAAAAATAAGTTGACATGTTTCGAGCAATGTGCTCTTAATTAAAACGTAAGTAAAATGAATATCAGCCAGCAATATATACACAGCGTATCCAATGATACAAAAACTGCTCACCTGTTAGCAATGAGGTAGGCTGAACTCCAGAGACAGAACCAATGTGCCCACATATTACACGGTCACAATTGGGGAGCATAGAATTGCACATGTGCGGTGCTCTCAAAGCATGCAACATCAGAGAAAGCCGTAACAGCGCCCCCTGTGTCTTAACGGGAAAGCACCACTGCATGAAACGAAACCAGCACACAACAGTGAATGTGATCGCAATCAAACTGCAGACCCGCCGGACACTGCAAACAGAGAGCGCACAGGAAGGGCAGATGCATGGAGACGGCACTGCAGCCCAGTGCACAGGACCCAATAAACATGAAAGAATAAAAGAACATATACAGTACATAAAAACAAACATCTGACATCATAGAATGAATCTCAAAGCACTGGCCACAAAGAAAAAAATAAATTAAATGTATAATATTACAGAATACAAGATTTCAATAGATTTTCATTTTTGGCATTCAAGCCTTCCAGTGTTTAGAGTAACAATCCAGTAGGCTTCTCTGTCCCTCAGGCGATACTACAGATTGCCACCTCGATTGGATAGTCTAACATGCTCTTTGGCA
Organism: Phyllomedusa bahiana; assembly: GCA_025379985.1. Taxonomy (NCBI): domain Eukaryota; kingdom Metazoa; phylum Chordata; class Amphibia; order Anura; family Hylidae; genus Phyllomedusa; species Phyllomedusa bahiana. Next base: position 111,379 of record JAODAL010001764.1, read on the forward strand.
AATGCTTAAAAGGCATTAAACCCATAGTTGTGATGTTTAGAAAATGTGGCCCACATTTGAAATTGAATGACCTGATGGATTTCTAATATAATTAAGGTGCTCCAGAATATGGATTTTAAACAAGACATGCAACCTACGTTATAGAGTTTGCAAAAAAGTACAATATATCAAATATACAACAGAGGTGGTGAGGGTTGCCATCAGGAATTTCAGGGCTCCATACAGTCAAAGTGTCTGCCCCCACCCCTCGGAAAACAAAATCTTGGGGTGACTGGGGAAAAAAACGCAATTGAACCATGTTCTTTTTTTTAGTTGATAGTGTGGTATCATATTTTCAGGGCGTAATTCGGCGCTTAATTGTGCTGCAATACACCTAAATTATATCCTGCAAATATGGTAATTCATAGCTCTCATTAAGCGTTATGGTTACCTGCTGTTTTCCCCAGCAGGGAAAAGAAGTGACATGTTACTTCTTCCCAGTGCTTATGTGCCAGGGAAGGTAAAGGTCAACGGGAGGCGGCACAGAGAGTTTTAGAAGTACACGCTGGCCAGTGCATACTTCTAAAACACCCAGCGTGTTGCAGAACGTACAGTAAGTGTCGCAAAATGCCGGGTGAACATAGCCTTAGTGACGGGTTAACTTTATTCTGTGGATCAGTACTATTCTGCTGATATATATATATAAATAATAATATATATATATATAATATATATATATATATTATATATATATATAATATATATAATATATATACATACACATTGTATAGTTTCAACTACAGTCATTTTAATGAATGTGCATAAATTTACTGGCATACATTTAAAGTCTTTGGGCATGTAAGTATTTAAAGGAGTGTTCCCACAAAGGAATGTCCGCTTTACACGTCGGCTTATAGGTAGCTAGTAAATAGCCAAGCACACTCTGCAGGCTATGAGCCAACCTTCAATGCGGAAGTTCCTTTGTAGGAAAACCCCTTTAAGTTTCCTGTGCACCACAGATTTGGCCTTTGCACTGTTATGGTGGTCACTGTACGGTTGGCACTAGAGGGCTGTATATGCTATTTTAAGCCAACTGAATGAGCAATCCAGTAAACACTGTTTCTGTTATACTTTTGGATGTTTTCCTCAAATGGAATTTATTTTAGACACAATGGGCCACATGTATGAAGCGGTTTTGGTCTAAAAATCACATTTTTCCCCATAGAAACCTATGGGGAAAAAATTGACTTTTAGACCAAAACCGTTTCATACCTGTTGCCCAATGGTGGCAGTTCCACAAGACACATCATAAAAATTGTCTTATAGGTTAGAAACTCAAGAGAGGAGCAGAGGAGTTGGAGAGTAGGCTATATATGTGTGCTGTTCTCTCTAGCTATAATTGTGAAACAGCCACTTCTGTAACCCTCAAAAGCTACAATGAAAATAGGGGCCTCATATCCACTTTCTGGAAAACCGAGCATGGACTCCTCTCCTCCTATTCTGATCTCTGGCAGTCCCTAAAGTGAAACCATGACCTCTCAGCATTGGTATTTACAACTGCAGTGCCATATAGGACAAGGAATAACCATCTAACATTTAATGCAACCCCTGGAGAGGAACAATATAACAATGTGGTCCTTGAACCATGAAATGTTGTGCACCCCTGGTGTAGAACTACACTGCACATACTATATAAATACACTGACAAGCAAAAGGGTAACAATGTTTTAAAGTTTTGACTTTCAGGTTCTATATTTCACCATCCACTACAGCTCTGAATGTGAGACTACTATAATTTTATAGACAAACATCTTGGCTATCTCATGCATAAATTTGATTTGCAACTATGTGGCATCTGCTTAGTTCTACAGATTCTTGTCATGTAATTACATTGTTACTAATTTGCTCCTGGTGGAGAAATCTTTTTCTTCTTGTATGCTACAAATTATAACCTGTTCTAACATTCCTTAATAGCTCATGGTGTTATTATTTTGATTCTCAAGCAAAAGCTCACTGGTTTGAATCGAGGAGCAGCCATGAAAATGATTTCCCAAGAAAAGATAAACAGCATTATACAGCTCAGCAATAGCGTCTCTGGGTTAAGAAGATTGACAAACTGCATCAAGTGAGGACCTGACAGTCGGAAGAAAACAAAATAAAGTCCGGACATCCATTTAAATGCCAATAGGGGCCATGGGCGCGACAAACAGGGCAGTTGAGGTGGCGCATATGCTTCGCAATAGTGAGATCACAGACGTCCATTCAAGCACCATGTGACACGTATTACACAAGTCTGAAAAGGTGGCCGGAAAAAAGGTGAAGAAGCCTCGACTTCAATCTTGTCATAAGAAGCGTTGGCTCCAGTTTGAAAAAGAGTATGAAAAATTGAAGATTGGAAACGGATGATTTGGAGCGATAAGATGAACGTGAATAGACTGGGCTCTGATAGGTGCAAATGGGTCTGGAAGAATCAAGGATAAAGGAGGCTAACGGATCAAGAAATTGAAGGAACTGTCAAGCTTGGTAGAGGAAGCCTGATGAAATGGGATTGTTTTATAGCCAAAGGCATTGAAAACTTGACCAGGATCGATGGTGTTCTCAATGCTGAGCTATATGTGAGCGTCCTACAAGATTAATTACTTTGCACACTCGAGTACTATGGGGATGAAAAGGACGACATAGTGTTCCAGCAGGACAATGACCTGAAACATACGTTGAGATTGAAGAAGAAATGATTGAATGATAATGAAGTGAAGTTGCTGAATTGGCCCTCACAGTCCACAGACCTCAACCCAATGGAACACTTGTGGATAGAGTTGAAGAAAAAGCTGTATTCATACTCATAGTTACATAGTTACATAGTTAGTACGGTTGAAAGAAGACACATGTCCATCAAGTTCAACCAAGGGTGGGGAAAATGTGGGTGAAGGGAGAGAGACAAGGACATTAAGCCCAGCCTCACCACTAGTTAATGCTCTGGAACCCACAATGGAAGAACCAAGCTGCTCCAATGGAGACCATATCTCTGACCCCAGAGCCTCCACCAACCAGGATCCAGAATTTTACATAGCTACGTACGCATTAATATTCTTTAGTTCCAGGTAGGTATCTTGAAACTCTCTACAGTTCTTGCTGTGACCAGCTCTTCAGGCAGGCTATTCCACAGATTCACAGTTCTTACAGTGAAGAACGCTCTTCTCCTCTGGAGAATTGAATCCTTTTTCTCTTAGTCGAAGGGAATGTCCCCTTGTCTTTTGAGGGGCTTCACTTGAAATAATTTTTCCCCATACTTTTTGTAGGGAACATTTATATATTTATATAAATTAATCATGTCCCCCCGAAGCCGTCTTTTCTCAAGACTAAATATAGTTAAATATCTAATAACCTCTCCTCATAACTAAAGATGCTCTATTCCCCTTATAAGTTTGGTTGCTCGTCTTGTGTACTCTCTCTAGCTCCATTACATCTCTTCTATAAAACTGGGCCCAGAACTGAACAGCATATTCTAAGTGAGGATGCACCAATGCTTTGTACAGCGTAGAATTACATCCTTGTCCCGACGGAGTCCATGCCTCTTTTAATACACGCCAATATCTTACTTGCCTTAGAGGCAGCTGATTGACATTGCATGCTGTTCTGTAGTCTATGATCTACAAGAACGCCCAGATCTTTCTCAACAATCGATTCTCCAAGTTTTCCTCCACCTAGGACATATAACGCCTGTAGATTATTTCTACCCAGATGCAGAAGCTTACATTTATCCACATTGAACCCATTTCCAAGGGATGCCCCAACACTCAGTGTGCCCGGGTTCTGCTTTTAAATTTATGGGATCTTCATAGATTGACTACCCGCATAACTTGTGCATCCAAAAATCGAAACCGGTATGACCCTTTCCCACTATACTTTAATAAATACTTTAAAAAAAGAGGGACTAATACTGAGCCCTCGGCCACCACTCAAAACCGGGGGCCCCACTCAAGTAGGAAAAAAAAAAAAGACAGTGGGTCGCACTGAAAGTCCTTATTCAAAAGATCCAAAGAGACAAGAATGAAACAGACCGCCTGTATGAGTAGCCCCAACCCCACATGTACAAATCCATACAAAAAAATCCAAGGGCCCATAAATCCGCTCTTTTATTTGAAGTCACAGTCAAAAAGGGGCAACGTTTCGGGCTCAAAGAAAACCGGAGCCTTTTTTTAAGCTAGTGATACATTCAAGTTTCACAATATAAAAAGGTTTTCAAAAACCCCCCCTTTGAAATCAAACCATCGGGTGCGGAAAAATCTTGTATGCAAATTACAAAATAACACCATCCATTCATGTGCATATACAGTAAAACATTTCCATTACTTTCAAGGAGTTTACAAGAAAAGCCGGACGGTCCTCACGCCCTCTGGGCGTCCATTTCTTAAAACGCGCATGACAAAACTCTGCGATGTCAACTAAGCCCCCCTCGCCCTTTTTCTCTACTGCGCAGTCTGTAGGGCACTTTCTCCCAACGGAGTTTGGGGGTTTTTAAAGGGCCAATGCGCACCCCCCCCAAGTTTCCCCCCAAAAACCCTTTGGGATACAAGCAGCAGCAAATATCCAGGAGCAACGAATGCGAAAGATAAACCAAATTTTTAAGCGCTTTAAGGCAAGGGTTATAATTTATATTATTATTTAGGAAGCCGGGCATAAGGGAACCAATTTCGACATCCAACATCACCACCAAAGATCAATTTCATAATAAATGAATCATCCCTGGGCAGATGGGACTGTCACCACCATGCCACCACAGTATGACATGGGGAAACGGCAGGGTAATAACGGGGAAATAGCCCAACCCCAAAGGGCCAGACAATATAATCTGAGTATCCAAAGACTCCCATAAGATCGCCTTAAAGTAGCCTACACATAAATATAATTTAAGGGGCCGCAAAATGGAAACATAGGAGATTTACAAAACCACCCTCCGGGCAATTCTTCGGATTTTATCCCATGGAAACAAAATAAAAAAATGATTTGTGTATTTAGGAATAAGTGTATTTAAAAAACTTAAAAACAAAAAAAGTATCAAATCTAACAATACACGAGGGCATTATATCTTTCTCGGTTGAACTCATGTTGGTCCATTTTGGGTAATGAATTCAGTTCAAAGATCCATTTAGTTTTTCCTTTTTTAAAAGAACCTTTTTACGACACCACCCCCTTCTATACTAGGGCAGATCAAAACCCAAATTTAAAATGAAAATTAAAAATTTTTTCATTGAAAAAGACGTGCCCGGTAAATCCATCATTTTTCTCGGATGGTACTTTTATTTGTTTATTTCGCTCCCTAACCTCCATGGTAGTTTCACCAACATAGATCTTACTACAGGGGCAAACGATCATATAAAACCGCATACGTAGTTCGGCATGTATATCTCCCCTGATTTTGAGGGGTTTTACCTGTCATCGGGTGATAAAAAGTATCCCCCTTGATCATTTTGGGTTACATTTTACTACATCCCAAGCAGGGAAAATTTCCCAACTTTGGGGGTGCTAAAAAAGTTTGTCTCAAACCAGCTAGTGACGGAAGATCAGACTTCACTAACCTGTCTCGTAAATTTCTACTTCTCCTATATGACATCATTGGGATCTCAGAAAATTCCACAATCTCGGGAAAGCCTTTTTGTAAAATGTGTCACTCTTTCCTCAGAATCATAGATATTTTGGGACCAATCTTATGGAATGTGGAAACAAAGGGAATCCTCTTATTGGGGCTCTTATTTTGTGGAATTAGAATATCTGATCTTTTCACCTCCTTAACACGCTTTTTGAATCTATTGAGAAGTGGTTTGGGGTATCCCCTTTGGATAAATTTTTTACACATCTCCTCAATCTTACCCTCTACTTTAGCTTCCTCCGAAACAATTCTCCTTACCCTTAATAGTTGACTCCACGGTAAAGAGTCTATCATATGTTTAGGGTGATGAACTGCATACCTCAGAAGATTGTTCCCGTCAGTCTCTTTTTCATATAGATCCGTTTCCAATCTATTTCCTTTGATGTATACTTTAGTGTCAAGAAATTCAATTGATGAGTGAGAGAAAACCTTAGTGAACTTAAGGCCCGCTCTACACCCATTTAGAAACAAATGGAACAATTCCAATTCTTCCAATGGTCCAGACTCAGAGTAGGAGTCATTTAACACCACTCTCAGTATGTACCAACATTGGGGATGTGTAGAAGAGTCCTGGAATAAGATTTCGGTTGAGACATGCCTAAATCTGTTGAAAGTGTTGAAGGCCAAAGGTGGATTTACAAAATACTAACAAAATATGAAAACTAAAAATTTAGAGTTTTAGCACAAAACAGTAACAATGCAGTTACATGACAATAATCTGCATAATTAAGCATATGCTAAATAGTTACAAGTCAACTTTATGTATGAGATAGGCACGATGATTGTCTATAAAATGGTGGTAGTCTCACGCTCAAAGCTGTAGTGAATGGTGAGATATGGAGCCTGAAAGTGTAGATTAAATTGATATTTCCCTAAGCATCAAATACGATACAACCCTGACACTGATGACCAGCAGCCGTTCTCAGGTAAGAAACAAGGGGCTCCTTGTGCCAACTGGAAAATCTAGATTGTAAATATACCAAATCAGTCACAACATTAAATTGACCTGCCTAAAATTGTGCAAGTCCCCAAACAGATCTAACCTGTAGCGGATGGACTTCACAGGACTACTTAAGGTAAGAACTGGGATCTGGCACCAAGACATTAGCAACCAATGTCTGCAGTTGCATAAGTAGCCAAGTGGGGCCTTTGCGGATTGGATTTCCTTTCTAGCACATCCCACAAATGATAAATTAAATCGAGGTTTGTGGACTTTGAAGGTCAAGTCACCACCTTGAACTCTATGTCATATTTCTTAAAACATTCCTGCACAAGTGTTGCTGAAAGATGCTACTGTTGTGGATGGGAACAAAGGTTATATATATGTGTGATCCTTTGTGTCTCTATTTTAATGTATTAGTTAGTATTACCCACCCTATACATATTATAAAAAACATAATAGGCACATACTTATATAGTACAGCATGTAAAAAGGCTGTATCAATACCTATTTGTTATTACATACGTGTCTTAAACCAAACAATGGCTGCCTGTATAGTTTGTAAAGATCGATCGTGATTAACCAAAGATGGCGGCCTAAACTCATTAAGTTACACCCTATGTTCAGACATTCCAATGAAGCTGTGAGGAGGGTCCATAGATAATGGACGTGCCAACAACCCTCACAGCCAGCTACATGTGAGCGCCAACTATCTAACTCATTTGCAAAAGGGTATAGAAAAAACCACCATTTAGTTGATATAAAATCAAAAGCACTTTCATAGCGCAGCAAGCAAGTCTTGTGAAGTGTTATCTCAGTGCACTTTTGTTCTATTTTTAAGATAATTCTTCTGAACCCCCCACAAGGACAGGAATAGCCCCTTTGAGGAGCTAACTTTACTATTACAGATGACGCCTTGCAACGTGGGGCATGGCTTCTAGATCCTGATTTATTAACCGAAAACTGACTGGTGAAGCTTCTAGCTGCGCGGATCGCAGATGAGAGATTAAAGGCGCCATCACTCTTCTGTAAATATCTGTCACGGTAAGTCTAAAGTTTTAATACTTTGCTTGTCCGACAATTGAGTCTTTGTCTACGTGTGTAGGCTTGTGTCTACATGTAATTCATATCGGTTAATTTGTTAGATCACGCTGACCCTAAGGATAAACCATACTACCCCCCATGCATAATTGTAACCTACTGAAACTGTCAAATTAACCCTCATTAGGGGTTATTTTCTGTTTTATGTGTATGAATGTATTGAAACTGATTGAAAGCAAAGCTGGGAAAGCAAGGTGATTTAATGTACATCTGAGGAACACCCGGAGCCGAAAGCCCTAGAGGCGGCTCATTGATTAATGAGAATCACCCGATGGATAGATAACACGGGGAATTCTGTCTCCACGCTAGTTAGGAGGACCTGGACAGCTGTGCTTGGGGAAAAAAATAGCATCTATGTGAAAATGAGAATATCAATGTTGATTGGTGAAAATCATGGAATTCAAGCTTTTTCCCTTGGTTAAAAGCAGAAAATCTGTAGCACAGCGTACCTACAGATGAAATCGTTTGTTTCTATCAATTTCGATACGAGTCTGCGTCCGAGTTATGCGTGAGTGTTTGTGTATTCCTGAGAAGTGTATACATGGTGATTGTAAGAAACTGAAGTAAACAAAGAAATTGGTAAGAGTTAGTTTAGTGCACAGCGCCGAATCTGCTGGTTTAGAGTGTAAGAATGATTAAGAAGAGTCTCATTGTTGATGCAGGAAGAAAGATAATTGTAGTAGGTTCTGAAGAAATTTGCCAAGTAGTCTGAATGTGATTTATGACCTCAGAAAGTAAATTTGTGATAAGAGACATGAAATGTCCTGAGGTTGATACAGTGAAAGAAGGAAGATTTGTAAGGATTTTTGGAATTTTTGTTGATGCTGAATCCTGGTACAGTGTAATTAGATGGATCATAAAGAAGGGTGGGGCCCCTGGGGTGCATCTTGCCTATGTTTTATCATCCCCCAGGAGAAGTTATAGAAACAAAGGTAATAGTGTTCGAAATACAGGGCCGGACGCCCTGTAATGGCGGAGGGACTTGTCTTGGGGGTGGAGAGCAAAGTCAAGGGGGTGTAGGACAGACCTTGCTGCAAAATAGGAAACACGCGCCCAGATAACAGCCCGACCTGTGACACAAGTCACCCTTGCCACCCTGTAACCGACTTACTGGCTCAAAAGCCCTGCCCATTTACACGCCAAGCTTCATTTAGCCCAGACTACCTGAACTTTAGTGCCACTGCCCTCCTCTTTGCCATTGTCACTTCCTACTCCAGAGCCCCCGCCTACTGCGCCCCATTAGGAAGTCACAATCCTCTTCCTTCTGGTAAATGCCCCCGCATCCCTCTTCCAGGTCTTTACCACTTCTATTTCCGGACCAAGATTGGTGGTAAACAGCATTGTCGTCACCAATTATGGATGCAGATACTTAGGGGATAAATGCGATTCAGGCTATGGGGTGAATATGTAAGAATTGGCCCAGGCCCAGCCAGCCTACAGTAGAGAGTACTATGGTACTTGGGTAGAGAAGATGACAGTGGGAGCATTGCTCTAACAGCATGAGGATGATAAATAGGAAGGAAAGAACGAGCAGCTGAGCTCATAGACAACCAGAAGCAAATATACGGCTTGCTGCGCAGGGGGGCACACCAGCTGGCCCACTGCCATAGCAAACCCCGTGACACAGACACTGGAGAGGAGAGATGACAGTCAGCAGACCAGTGGGAAAGGCTCGAGATATTGAACTACGGGCCGACCCCTTATGTCACCACCTGTGTCCACACTTGCAAGGGGGAATTGGTGCGAACGAAAGTGTCCCGAACCAAATTCATGTTACAATTCCCACCGAGAGTTCAATTGTCTGTCTTTACAAGTGAAATACACTAGGATCCCTGATGAAACAACCATATGCCCTATTACAGGAAGATAGCGTCAGAGTAAGCAAGAACTACACAGGCACTTCCAAAGATTTATGGTCCATGTCAGGGGTTAAAGCAGGGAGGATTCAGACGGGCCCATTGTGGCGAATCCCCACATCACGGCCGTCATATAAGGATGAGGTCACTGCTGCCCATTCCAAGTGTAAATTGTTGATGATGAGCCAGCTGGAAAACAATGTGGCTCTAGTGGACAGTGACTTTACCTAACCAAGCATTTGACACTTGAACAGGCTTCACTCAGGGATAAAGGACGGGAAACAGTAGGAGGAATACCAATGCAACGGATAACTCAATGTTCCTCGTGATTTAGGATTTCTTCCTTTGAGAAGGCATCATGCACGTAGCTGAACCAGTGGCCTTTGTGGATGGCCTCGCTGGACCCATCAAGAAGCAGATGAAGATGGACTTTGGCCTGAGTACAAGACTCTACCACCTGATGCGGTGCTTCTAGCTAACACAAGGCATCTCAGAGCCATTTGTCCTCCCTACGGGACATGTGAGGATCAAGGTCTGCTCCTGAGAATGCGGTGGGCCGCCGCATATGAGACTCGAGGAGCCTACAAAAGCCAAGACCACCGTCATACTTGCTTGAACTCGAGCAACAGAACAGGAACACTGTGCCCCCTGCAAAAACAAGAGAGGAAAACACCACAACTATATACTCGGACCCTGCTGCTGATGTCTGTCCCACATTCTGAGCCCCGCATCCATAGTGACGGGATATCCACTCTTAGTGCAATATCTAGGTGTCAGGGCAGTGAATGACAACTCTTTTCCAACCTTGATGAAGGAAGTGCCTAGGAGTCCTTCCCAGAAGTCTGAGAAGCTATTGCCAGTGCTCCGCACTAGGCATCGCTGGCCTACCAAAGACCTTCCAAGTTCTGGTGTATCGGAAAGGGAAGGACATGCCTGGAGAGTTCAAGCACAGCCCCTGGAGGCGATACAGACCAGGTTGGAGACTACTCCTGGCAAGACCGGGTGAGACCAAGCTGGCAAGGGGAGGACACTTCCAGTTTACAAAGCCTGTATTTGCAGCCCAAAAGTGCTGCTTAGTAGCAAAACAGCGTATCTATCGTAGTCTGAACGACTGGGTACAGTGCCAGCCGCTCATGCCTACTCAGGAGCTCCAAGAGTGGTACATCTCTCCGCCATTCATAACCGCGCAACTCTCTCTCCAACATACACAGCGTCTCAGGCTTCAGTTTCCTCTTTCCCCTGCCAGACTAACGTCACTGATCACTCTGCTGCGCTGTTGTGTTCTTCATCCATCCACCTATACCTTTCCCTTTCTCAAGGTGGGGAAATGAGTACGAAGAGAAACAAAAGAATACGGTGTACATGAATAAAGCCATGATTGCTTAGAAAATGATGAAGATGTTAGACCTTTCTATTTGCAACCCGGATATGGTTCATTAGTTGTGGATGGACACCCGCATAGCAGACAGTGCAGGACGAATCACACGGGATCTGCCGTGAGCACCATCACAATCCATGTTGAGAGAGCGCAGAAGTCATGCATTGCTAGTCAGCCAGAAGAAGAAACGGCAGGCATGAGTTTTGGCAGAGGGCACAAATGGCCACTCATGTCTACGTACTCAAGACATCACATGGACGTTGACCTATTTGGAAAGTGCACGCGGATTTTCCTCACGGCATCTCGGGAAACCCCAGTGAAACATGGAACAAAGTCCATTCAGGGCCTGATGGATGCACTGCTGCTGCACAAACGGACAGTGGCCATATAGACTAATAAAGAAGGCTCATAGGGGAACTGAATACAGAAGACGAAAAACACTTGGCGACCAAGCAGCCACACCGGCGCCTGGAGGGGGTGAGAAAGGGAAGCAAGTCATCTGTCAGCGTTTCTGTATGAAACTTCACATACCCAACCTGCAAGGAGATGGTGCTGGCCAAGATGCTGGAACAAGCTCACTGAGGAAAAAAGGAAAGCTGTAAAAAAGAGAAAGGGAGCCAAGAAGAACGAAGAAGACGGGCTGATAATGGAGTAGAGGGGAGGCGACCTCTTAGCGACGGGCGGATATAACCACTGTAGTGCAAGTGGGGACATGGAACGGACCTGTAAAGCACGGATGAGCTTAAAGTGCGGCAGAGACAACAGAGATCATAGACCTCTGATGGCCAGACAGGCCTGCCCATAGCTTGGGAGTTAGAGTCAGTACAACAGTGCACCCCAGGATAGTTAGCTTCTCTTCCCTATGAGATCCTGTTAGGAGCAGTGCCCTCATGTGAGCTAGGTGCATCATTACCCTCAGGGTAGTTGTAGCTCACAGATACGATGCTATGGACCTCTTATGTGACTGCCAGTGATTTAAAAGAGTTGTTAATAATGCATTCTAGAGTTTTATCCATCTCCATATTCCAGACTTAGACGTTGCTGCTCATAAGCTACAGCTGGAGACTGGGCCTACGTGAAGAAGTTTGTGTGTCTAAAACCCTAGAGCCGAGGTTATGAGGCCGTACCAAGTCCTGCCTGACCACGATTCAAACATCTGTCAAGAAGGCAGAAAGCCCCACTGTTTCCACGCTTCCACCACTGCAAAGATCGCACGACAGCCCCCGGAGATGAGGCAGATGCTGCGTTTACTGTGTTAAGTAGTATGTATCGTTTAAACTCTTCCCGTCAGAACCCATGCTATATATTTGTGTGTGACGGAGGAGTACTGGGGATCCTCTTGCTATTCACTTGGCGTAGAGCCTGTGGGCTTGGAACAGCAGGAAAAGAACCTATGGGAGTATAGACCAGAGACTGCCTTAATGAGGAAAAACAAACGGAGGGGGAACCTCCTACTCACTTAGGATGAGTTGACAAAGACTGGAACCTGTCGAGGAATATGAAGTACCAGAGAGAAGCATGCCCCTAACGCTAAACTAAATTGGAAGACCCACTGCAGACTGATAGAGGCAATATGTTCCTGGGAGCCTATATATGAGTGAGATTCAGACGATAGTGACACAATCAGACCCAGGAGGAGAAGAAGAAGCCTCCCCAAAGGCAGCTCTCAGACCCCCATGTGTATAACGATGCTATAGTGAGGGCCCAAGGGGGTCCTGATGAGTTAAGGCAAGGACCAGGTGGCCGCTGGGTTTTGAATCTCTGCTACTGATAATCACTGTCCACCCAAACAGGAGAAACCTGCTGTACTTTCTTACCCAGATTAATTCCAGGAACGCGAATGGAAGGTCACTGGAGGCCACATTAGATAAAGCTAGATGTATCACTCAGAAGAAATTTTCTCAGAGTACATTCAGGCATAAAATCACTTCAACGCCCTGGGAGGAAGCATGGGTTTACTCTTCGTGGTTTAAGAGGTTGGCAGGGAATGCTTGCCCAGATAGGTAATGCCATATTGATTCTGTGTGCTAATTCATTGCTCAATTGTCTGTTCGTGTTCTCCTTGTTTGAGGACAACTATGTTGTGAAAGCTGTGGACCAGACTACTCCCATCATGATGAACAGTTTGACCACGGCCCATAGCCTCTATTATGACAGCGACACTACCACAGCCTTCAGCTGTTCCAAAGTCCCTGGACACCCTAAGATGATGTGGAGGCAATAAGACACAAATCCTGAGAGCCATTTGACTCAGAATGCATCCAGAAAGTCATCTACTTCCCTACTGCAGAGCAACCAGCGAGACGTCTCACAAAGAAGATAGACCATATAAGTGTATGGTGAGCTAGGGCGATATCAGGGACTGCGGGTCCGCTTGTCGGGGCGAGAGTACTTCCGCCTAACAGGACCAAGAGAATAACGGGAATACGAGACGACTTAGTCTACATAGTAGCGAAGGACAGTAACAACGGCGGAAATATTAAAAATGACAAACAAAAGTCTCAAGGGGAGACTGTTTGGTTAGGAATAGTGGAACACAAGTTATATATATGTGTGAATCCCTTTGCGAGTTGGTCCTCTATATTAAGATTATATTGAGGTAGTATATACCTCACATAAACATAATTATATATACATAAAAGGCACATACATATATAAGTACAGCAATGTAAAAATAAGCTGAATGTAAAGGACCTTTTCTAGTTATAATTGTGTCTGTAAACATAAATGGCTGCCTGTTAGTAGTTTGTAGAAAGCGATACGACGTCTGGTGTAATCCAAGATGTGGCACGCCTAGTTCAGTGAAAGAGTATACATCCACTGTGCAACATTCCTGAAGCTGTGACAGAAGTTGGGTCCATAGATAAGGACGTGCCGAATCAGACCCCTCACACGCCACATACAATGTGAAGCCCTACATAATCTCTCACACATTAGACGAAAAATGGTAGGATTACTATACAAAAACCATCATTTGAGTGAAAAAAAAATCAGAAAGCAACTTTCATAGCAGCCAAGCAAGTTTGTGAAGTGTTATCCCTCATTGCCAGCAAACACCAGAGATCACATAATCACCACCGTGATTTGTTATTTTTAAAGATATTTGAGCCCCACAAGGCGCGAACAGGATAGCCCCCTTTGACCTACTTTCTATTACACATACTAGGAAGTACCACTGCCGATGAAGAGGAGTACATTTAGTCCCCACCACCCACCCCCCCCCCTGATTACCCACTAATCCTTCTTTACTTCTTGCAATATTAAACATCCCCATAAACAACAATATATACTTGTACCACCCTGTACTTTTCCTCGAAAAAAAAGACAGCGTCTTACATAATTTTTAGTCTCTAAAGCAAACTTAGTGTCTCTATTTTCATGGTGTTATACTCTACCTATATTTTTTCCCACAAATAAAACTTATAGCATGCTATAACTATATGTGTGTGTTGTGTCTTAACAAAAAATATATTATTAAATAATATCTACGTATATATAATATACTATTGAAAAAATATCAAATATATAATACAAAAATTCAATCTTATAATATAAAAAAATATAGTATTCAAAATATATTATATCATTATATATTAGTAATACAGTCATAAGAAAAAGTTATTGTGCACCCCTATTAATCTTATCATTCTTTTTAGTTCTAATATTTGGGTGTTTGAGCAACAGCCATTTCAATTTGATATATCTAATTACTGATGGACACAGTATATTTCTCAGGGATCTGAAATGAGGATTATGAAACTAACACAAAATGTGCAAAATACTGAGTTATCTAGATATATCAAATTGAGGAAAATGGCTTGGTGCAAATACCACAAAAATAGTTTATGAATAAAAATCTGATTTAGATAATAGGGGTGCCCAAACTTTTTCATATGAACTGTAGACTGAACTAGCCCTCTGTATGGTGAGCTAGCAAGCAATCTGATTTCCACTATGACTATATCTTCGGTGCGAGAGGTGCCATTATATTAGCGAGAACTTCAGCAAAATACTCTAGGTAATGTGTTACTATCTACTTCTGGGAGCTGTGATCGTCTACTTCATCAAATTTTCACAGGTGGACAACACCGGATAGGGATAAAAATCCTATTGGAGATGCTAAGCTGTCTGTCAGATAATAAGGTTATTACTACTTACTACACCACATACTACTTCTCAGACACGTGAGCACACCCACACATCTTTCTGAGGTGTCATCCAGCCTAGGCATACCAGCGGAAGACGCAATTCTGAATGAGGCTCACAAGGTTGAAGATTACAAACACAACATCTCCTGGAGCAAAAGCCCCCCCAGGTCTTTATTTTATAGACAAATTGTTACCAATTATTCCAAAGGGTCTTAAAGACAAGGCCCACCCTAAACCTAATTTTACAACAGTATACTAAAATCTAAATATATAATAGTGTGTCTTTGAATAATCATATGGAATACAATAATATTCATACTTCTTACTGGCATTGTCCAAGATTAATTAAACTTCAAACAAAATACATAAATCCTTTATATGTGTCAAACTAAGAAAAACATTCAATTATTCTGCAGGTGCCCAAATGATATAAGTTCATTCCAGCTCAGCTTCCAATTATAATTGGACATCATAATTGGACATCTGCATTTATTTCAATACATTACATGAGAACAAGAAGTTTTCCCACTAGTGTGTGTCCTTGGCACCTTGGCAGCTACACAGCAATCCAAAGCTAAGTTTCAGTATGAAAACATCTTTAGGATACTCAGAAAGAAAGGACAGAGCAGAACAAAGAAATAAAGACAAAATGGAGTCTGTTCAGGCTTAGACTGCATGGCTATATCTACTCTAACACTTCCATACTGGAAGATTTGTGTTTGTCAATTAATATTGATGATCCCATAATAAACCGGGAAAGGGGAAACACTAGGACTGAGACTGAATAACAGTGTAATGCCAGTGAAAAATGTGACTATTTGATGTCATAATTTCCATTTCTTGTTTATTAAACTAATTATAATTTCCATTGTTGTATCACAAGTTATAATCTCACAGGCTTGCATACCTCTGTATATCTCTCAAGCCTACAGACTTCACTTAATTTACGATCTGAGGGGGGCCTGCATCGTCTGGTTTTGGAGTGATTCTGTATTTTCTTATCTTAGTCTCAGGGAGCTGGCCCCTCCATGATACAAGTGAGGTAATACAAAAGAACTTTGTATTCTAAGTGGACACAATACGTAGGTTGTGTCTGCCAGTTTTTTTGTTTAAGACATATAAGAGCCAGAGAGGCTTTGGTGAAATTAGAAGCTGGTACCCAGTGCTGAGAACACTCTCGCTGGGGTTGAGTCCCTCCTGGAGTTCCCTGTTTTCGCCATTTAGCTTCTCAATGGTTGAAGTCATAAAAAAAACAGGTGAAGTTATAAGCTCTGAGGAGGTGAAGTTTGTAAGTATTTAACCTTTGTAAATACATATTTAGCAAAACTGTCCCCTATGTCACACTATTTTCTGTAACCAGTTTATTCTTACTTATATGTTATATGCTATGTTAAATAAAATTGTGTTGCACCCTGATTGATTGGCCTTCTTTAAAGCTGTACCTAAAACCTGTATTGAAAAACTTGGCAAAACAAACAGGAACAGTAATCATAAAGTAGGGACATCCATTGCAGGGAGATTATTCTGCTTTTAGGTAGGTAGGGATTTTTCTTCATTATCAGGAATGCACAGGAACATGCACATGATAGACGACTGAACAGGATGGTGCAACCTTTGAGGTATTGAAGTTCTGTCAGTGAGTTTACAACTGTTAACATGTTAAGGTTTTAAACTGGGTGGTATTATGTCAACCATTGAGTTAGTACTATTCTATACAAGGTGATATTCTAATTGTCTTCCTGTTAGGTTTAGTCTATATTGATTGTTGTATTGAGTGTATTGGAGCCATAATAGGACATTTTTAACCTGCATTACTTCTAAGTACCATTTGTAGAGTCTTGGTTAGTGGTTTCTAATTACATAGAATAAAGGTTGTAGGTTATCTGAGTTTATCTTTGAGGGTTAAGAGGCATACCCCTTTAATGCCAGGACCCAACGTTTTCCATCAGATCAGCATACTGCCTCCTTCCCATATTGCATGCTGGTTCCATCTCTTCCACAGGTGAGCAGTACACACTTATCTGGCCGCCACATTTTGAAAAAGAAAACACAATTCATCTTCATTCACCTTCTTTTGCTCTGTTGTCCAGTTTTACTGCTCACATGACCATTATAGGCACTTTTGGTAGTGGACAGGTTTTAGTATGGGTAATCAGATCTGCAGCAATACATACCCATTCACAGCAAGCTGAGAACAAGTGTGTCACTGCCACATTTCTGTCATAATCAGCATCTACTTTTTCAGCAATATTCGCTGCTGCAACGCTTCTGCGGAATCAACTAGATAGGCTAGACTGTGTGCCCTACATGCACCATAAGCCGTTAGTGTGCATGACCATTTCACTAGTTTAAAGGTTGCCCTCCCTTGGACCACTTGTACCGGCACTAACCACTGCATAGCGGAAATACCCCCAAACAAACTAATGTTTTGTAGATGCTCTGATCCAGCTATTTAGCAATCACACTAAGGCTAAGTTCACACGGCATAATTGTGGGGCGTAAGTACAGCCCGCAATTACGCCGGGACTTCGGGAGCTCACGGCGATCGGCGTGTACTCCCGCGAGGCGGGGGGTCCGGCAGCTCGCCGGCCCCATCGACATTCATTGCTAGCGACGCGTATTCACCGCTAGTAATTGACATGTCGCTTATCTCCCCACGCATCGTATTGTACGAGCGGGGAGAGGAGGCGTAATCCATAGTTCTCTATGAGAACTGTGGATTACCGTAATGACTGGGGCGCATTTCACTCGTATTTGAGCGCAGTACGCCGCAAAATACGCAACGAAATGCGCCCAAATTTAACCCGTGTGAACATGGCCTTAGGCCCTAAGATACTCACGCTTGTCTATGTTTCCTACTTTCAACTCATTGCCTAATATACACTCACCGGCCATTTTAATTAGTACACCATTGCTAGTAACGGGTTAACCCTTTGCCTCAGAAAACGCCTCAATTCTTCGTGGCATAGATTCAACAAGGTGTTCAACGATGCTCAATTGGGTACCAAGGGGCCCAAAGAGTGCCAAAAAATTTTCCCCCACACCATCACCACCAACCACCACCTGAACCTTTGATAAAAAGGCGGATGGATCCTGTTTTATTTTGTTGACGCAATTCTGACCCTACCACCAATGTCGCAGCAGAAATCGAGACTCATAAACCGGGCAACTTTTTTTCCAAATTCTACGCCAAATTTCGATAAATTTGGGGCAAATTGGAGCCTCAGTTTCCTGTTCTTACTGAAAGAGTGGCACCCGGTGTGGTCTTTCTGCTGCTGTACCCATCTCCCTCAAATTCGCCGTACTGTGGTTCAAATGCCTTTTTCCGCCTCCCTTTTGGTTTAAGGGGTGGCTATTTGGACCCCTGTTCCTTTCTACAGCTCGAACCAGTCGCCCATTCTCCTTTGACCTCTGCATCAACAAGGCTTTTTCCGCCCACAGACTGCCGCTCACGGATGTTTTTTTTTTTTTTTCGGACCTTTTCTCTTAAACCCAGAGAGGGTTTGGGGGGCTGAAAATCCCGGGAAATTCACATTTTCTGAATACTCAACCCCTTTTCTGGCCCCCAAAACCATGCAGTCAAAGGCACCAAACACCTTTCTTCCCCATACTGATGCTCGGTTTAACTGCAGGAGTTTGCTTGCCTTCTACTGCCTAAAAGCACGATTTTGCCGCCATTGATTGGCTGATTAAAATTAAGTTTAACGACAGTTTGGGACGGGTGAAACCAATAAGTGGCCGGTGAGTGATATACCAAATATATAATATAAATCCCCTTTATACCCACTTCAAAATTGTCAAAATTCGTACCACTTTATTCTTGACTTTAATATAATGGCTGATCGGTGCATATGGGCACCTCTACTAGCGGCTTATCTCTTGTAGGAACAGAGGATTGGGCATGACATTTTTCTCCCAACATCTGCTATCAGTGGACACCCCATACTTATGAGATAGATGGCTGATCGAAATCAGTGGGCTTAAATTTCTTCTAATGTGTATGGGAACCCCTAAGTTCCTTACTCCGTGCCCGAGTTATAACTTAAACATAGCGCGCTCAACATAAACTCGACATATTTGTTCATCTCAGTGCATCTAGTTCAAGCTTCTGGTTAAGTTTCTGCTGTACATACTCTTACCAAATGATTTTTTCCCATTTGATGATGATGTAACATTGGATTTTCAGTTCTGTTCTCTACCAGAATATCTTGATCTCTAATTAAATCTCTTGGAAGCGCTGAGCAGTGATGTCTGTCTGCATACGAGAGCTTCATAACATGAATCCTCAGACGAGTGCTATGATGACCCTGCCTAACACTTGATAATCAGTTAATGAAAGGTCTTTGAGGAATGTTTAAGGGATCGGTTTCAATCAGGTTCATTTCCTTAATAAAATGTGTCTCTGCTTTTATTAGATATAATAATACAATTTCACTCACCTTCCTTCCACCTGCTGCTGTAGGTCTTGTACCTTCTTGCATATATCTGCAGCAGTGGCACATGTCTTGGCAACCTTCATGAATACAGCCGCAACTTTGTCACTTCTCAAGAATCCAGCCGCTCTTCTCTTGAGGAGGTGCAGGAGACAAGCTTCTACCACACCTGAGAAACAAACAAGACATGTCACTTGGCTTTGTCTTTCTTGTGAGATATTTCTTAATAGATAAACTCTCATCCAGAAGTCTCACCACATATAACTTTCAAGCTTTTAATATCACAAGACATTATGGGAAAGGAGCTGAAAAGCTCAAGCGCCCTCTATTGGATGTAACAAATCCTCAATTTGCTTTTGACCCACTGGGTCTTTGGAAAGAAAAAGGGATATTTAGCTAAGCCAGCATCAGCCATCTGTCTACAGCTGTTTCGGGGTTTTTGCCCCTCGTCAGTACAGAGCAGAGCGATGCTGGCTTGGCTGAGTGGGAGGCAATGAGTAGCTCAGAAAGGGAAGATCTCTCCTAAGGGAGAGCGCCTATTTAGGCGTGTGGAGATTCGAAATTGCCTTTTGCACTCCACAAAGCATCTGCACATCACAAGGCATTATGGGAAAGGAGCTGAGAAGCTCAAGTGCCCTCTATTGGATGTAACAAATCCTCAATTTGCTTTTGACTCAGTGGGTCTTTGGAAAGCTTGGCTAAATATCCCTTTTGCTTTCCAAAGACCTAGTGGGTCAAAAGCAAATTGAGGATTTGTTACATCCAATAGAGGGTGCTTGAGCACTTGAGTGCAAAAGGCAATTTCAAATCTCCACACGCCTATATAGACACTCTCCCTAAGGAGAGATCTTCCCTTTCTAAGCCTCTTCTAAGTCAGTAATCTTACATTAAATACTCGACTCAAGACCTAATTGATCTTCATATGTATTCCAATTAGGGGGCGAGGTACAGTAAAGAAATTATAGATATAGTTTTGATTTGAACATGTGTTGAAACCACTTATTTAAACCATTTCAAAGTCTGGGAAAACATTTTATACAATATTCAGTTATTAGTTACTGTAGAGCTACAAATCTGTGGCTGAAGTGATGTCTTTAAAGGGGTATTCTGACTTCAATGATTAGATTTACATATGTGAGTAAAGGTAAATAAAAGACTACTATCAAATACAATGCTGCTCTGATTTTGCTTCTCTTCAGAGTTAGGAATAGATCTTATTTCCTATTTTTGTACATAAGTTTCCTTATTCACCAACCACATCTCTCTGCTATTAAAGGAGTTATCTCACTACATTGATTCATCTTACCTCAGTCCTTTTTTCTTGGTTTCATTTTGAATTCAGGGGCGTGTTTACTGGCTCCACTAGTCTGTAATAGAAGCCAGGTCTGTAACTATAGCAACCAGTGCTGGCAGCCTATCAGGATAGATCAAACAGGTCTGTAGCTATAGCGACCTGAGGAGCTGATGCAGCCCATACAAAAGGGATATCTAGGAATAGGTAGGACACTGTTAATGGACACATATTGCAAAATTACTTGTTTTTGCAAGATCTTTAACATAAAAAGCAATCCTTGTAGTGAGACAACCCCTTTAAAGGCTGAAGCAGTAGTCAGGATGATGACTCACTCCCAGCTGTGCTCCTTATCTTGAAATACAGGAGCTTGTTTATATTACTTACTGACAAGCTTCAACCCTTCAGAGCTCTGTAGCCTTGTGCACTACAGTTTATAAACCTCCAGCAGTCATGTCGCTGTCACAGGATCAGCTAGAAACAGCAGAGACTTTCTAACCAGGAAGTGTGTGACTGAAACTGGCAGTGGCTCTATAAAACAACACTGTGAAAAATCCCTTTAAGGTTGTAAACCCCAGTGGACAAGAAAGGTATGCAAGATTGCTAACAGTTAACTTGCTATTTGCCCTTGCTACTCTCTTTAACACTTTATGGCATTAAAGAGGTTAAGAAAGTGCAGAGTGGGCTACCTGCAGGAGGCCTTTAAAAAGTAAAACCGGGCCCAGGGCAGTTGTTACTTTTTACATTAAGATAAAGGAGACTGTAATTCAAGAAGTTTGAGTTTAGAGTCTTTCACAAAACCCAAATTCTCAGGCCTGAAAAGCCATTAGAGGGTGTAAAATTTCTTTATACTTGGGCAGATTTGATATTACAATGGCACCAGAATTCTGACAAAATGTGCACAAAAATCTGATGTACAGGTCCCACACCACATTTATTATGCACTTTTTTCACTTCACTTAACACGTCGGTATGAGTTCATAAGAAGGGGTGTGGCAGAGCAGTAGGGGGGCTTGTGATTAGGACCACCATCAGGGCAGTATTTGCTGTGATACTGCCAGAGGTTCAGATCTTTTTTTTTTTTAATAAGACAGCTGCAGCCCTCACGTTTCTCTTGCTGGAGCATTCATCTGCTTTGTGGAGGTCATAAATAATTTTAGGGAGTACAGTGGAACTCATAATCAGTTTTAGGGAGCGTGATATGGTGCAAGATAAGAACTAGCAATGGGCAGGGTGACGGATCTCTGATGCTTTGGCTGGGATTCCCTAGAATTACCAGTGGCAGTCCCGCTTGTGATCCAAAATTGTGCACCAAAAACAGCCCAAATTTTTTGAGAAAATTATTGTAAAGTAAGCCAACCAATAGGTGGTATAAAATAAGATAACATTATCTAAAATGTGGCAGATTAATTAAACAGTATGAACCATTGTGGTAAACTGGGCACGTTCTTAGACATCTAAGAATCTACAGTTTAGTAAACACTCCCCATTGTCAAATAGATGTATCAATAGTGTGTCATGAACCTTTAATCTCAAATGTGTGTATGTATAAATATATGGACTTGTACTGTCTAAGCCTCTGTTCACATTTATTTTTTTTTATTATACATTGGGAGAGCTCACAGTGCATACATCAAATATATCCTTAGGTCCCTCATAACCAAATGGGGCGTCCTTTTGACCTTCATTGGATTTGTATGTGTCAGCATCTCTTCATTTTATATAGGACAGTCTGCTGTGCTTTCATACACAGAGAGTGTATACTGCGTGGAACACATTTGCTTGAATACAGGGGCCTATGGCCAATTTATGCCACTATATTGCTATTCAGTTGTATAAGTCTAAGCCTAGCATTGCAGCCTACTGGGGCAGATATATATTCTATATGTCCAATGAAAGTTGAGACGCCTTATGAATAGAGCCTTTGGAAAAAGGAGCACCATGACCCTATAAAAATATATTAGAAAATGAGTTAGCTAAGAACGTTGAAATTAAAAGTGATATGGTGTTAAAAGGTGGATGATCACATTAAGACAACTATTAATAATGTAATAGTAGTTTATTAAAAAGTAAAAAAAAAACAGCATTTTTATTTTTTTTTAAAGGAAGGAGGAATTTGTTTTCCAAGCAATTTGATGACAGATCCAGTTAATTATATTATTGCTTGGCTGGCTTTTTACTCAGCAAGTCTAAGATATACTATTTTACATTCTGGCACACAAATTGTATTTATTTATTTGTATTGATTGTAGGTTACTGTGGATTTGATTTAATACTCAACAGAATCGTTAATACATTAATATTTCAACACTGAACGTGAACTACATTATATCTCTGCTCATGCCAAATTCTCTCTCGTTACACTGTGCTACAATAAATGCAATCCCCATCATCTTGTTTGTGGCCATTAGAGATATTATTGCTTATATCTTTGAATAAAAATACAAAACACAAGAAATTAAAAATTAACCCTCCTAGCTATGCCCTGAACATGCCCTGAGCACAATAATACTAAGGAAAATAAAACTTCAATGCTTATTCAAACTGTAAAATTTTAATGTTTTAGTTTCCAGAATATGGATGGATATAATTAAAAACAAGAATACACAGGGAAACATATTTAGTTCAGGAAGGCTAGACATTTTCTGACTGTGGGATAGATACTGTGGCAGAGCGACCGCAGGCAATCGCATGTTGCTGTCACTAGGTGGAATACAGCAGAATACATGCTGCAGAAGTTCCACCGAAAACCTGTTTTCGTTGGTGGAAGGCAACTATTTGGCGTCAGTAACCATAGGTTACTTAAACAGGTAGCTAGCATGGCTGCTATGGGGCTAGTGATGGGTTGCCTTTCGCAGGACAGCAATAGCGTTGGGTTGGCTGCTGTTCCCACGTTCTAGGACAGACTTTTGGAAGGTTCCTGGAGGCCTGTAAAAGGCCTTGGCCTGCAAGTGATCGTGGGGTTTGGCTTGCTACCAGAAGCTGGAGTAGCAGAAGAACTGAGGAGAGGGCTCTTATCCCCCCAGGCTTGAGCGAAGCCTAAAGTGTATGACAAATGTACTGTGCTGGACGGTAGGTCCAGGTCAGAGGTTAGAGAGGGGCTCTATTTGTTTGTGTAGTTAGTGGCTAGATTGCATAGGGTTTATTTTGTATGCTGTATATGTTTTCCTGTGTTGAAGAATAAATCTGGCTGAGACCAGACTTAAAGGGGTTGTCTCACTACAAAGAATAGCTTTCAAAATGTAGGGAACACTAAATGAAGACGTTTTCCAAATATATTGCTTTGTTCAACTTTTTTTGTTAAGAAGCTACAAATGATTTTATCACCAGGGCGTTCTAGTTTCCCAAGTGGGATACACTTCCGGTAGGTACGCTTGCACTTCGCTCCTGGCACTGACATCGCAATACACGACCCCAAACCTTGCTTCTAAAAGGGGCTCTTTATTGTATAATCAAAAAAACGCGGTACATACAAGAAAAAATACGGTTGCACCATCCCCAGGGGAATATCCAGAGCGAAAAAACTTTTACCCTAAATCAGACTATAGGAAAGCAAAAAAGAAAAGACAGGGGTTATTACAAAGAGGATACAAAAAAATGTCTTTTTTTAAGAACAAAGAAAAAATAACAGAAAAACCCCCCAACCCCAAATTTTTTGAACATTACCCCCAAATTTTAAAAAAAAAAAGGGAAAATATAGCAAAAAACTCTCTTTTCCCACAAGTACAGTGGGAAACTACAAAGAAAAATGCCCTATTTTACAAAAATTTTAAATAAAAAAGACAGGACCCATACTAGCAAAATTGGAAAAGGGAGTAAAATGTGCCCCCAAACGGGGAAGACGATAGGCAATTATTTTCCCCCAGTATGTTAATCCCAGAAAAACACCCACAACATGGTTACATTAAAAGGTTTTTTGTTTGTGGTGGTATGGTTGCAATGTATGCAAAATGAGAAAAAAAACGCATTTTTTCAGTACAGATGGTTTGAAAAACTACCCTATACACTTTTTTTGAATTGCGATAGTATCACGTAATTTATATTACAATGTTAAATTAAAAAAAAATTTGGCAGCACTATACCAAATTAAAAAAAGGAAAGTGAACACTTCACATATTAAAAAAACAACCGACAGTGCCCCGGCTGCGAAACTTTTGTTGAACCCAAAGCGATATAAAAGTTTCAATTCTATCAATGAAGAATAAAAAGGCCTTATGGGGAGTGCGAACGGGTAAATAGACAGCAAGAAAAATTTTGGTTTTTAAAAATTTAAATACCAGAAACCTAAAAGGGGTTTAAACTTGAAAGACTATTTTTCATTTTTTGAATGAAACTTTAAAAAAAAACTTGCTGTGCCGGTATTCCAGTCTAGCCATTGGTTGTGACGTAGCTCCTCTGTCATTTGACGAGGCGCAATGTAATTGGCTGGTATTTTGGTTTTAAATGGTGGAGGGAATACTTTTAAAATTAGCTGTGAACAAGGGCAGGAATAGCCCGAAACGCGTCGGCTGGGACCAGCCTTTTTCTATGTATGTACCGCTGCTTTTATAGATTCATACAATAAAGAGCCTCTTCAGAAGCACTGGATTTGGGGTCGTGTATTGCGATGTCAGTAGCTCAGCTGAGCGAAGTGCAAGCGTACCTACCGGAAGTGTATCCTGCTTAGCTGTGGAGCCACAGCACATCTCAGTGCTGTCTGAGAAGCCTTTACAAGCAAACACTACATTGCCAGGCCAGAAGACCTAAGGTTTGTGTGTTTTTTTTGCTTTTTAGCACGTTGTCTGTGTAGTTTCCCAAGTGACCGACCTGTGTACTTCTTCTCCCCTGCTGTTTGTTCTGTCTGATAGCAGGGAGTGACGTCATCACGCGGCCATGGCCGGCAGTGAGAGCTTGTGTGTTATCTGATCTTTCAGACAACAGGCAGTAATTACTCTACTGTTTACATTAGTTCAGAAGCTTCTCTGTACCTCAGAGAAGGTAATTTATTTAATGTAAGCTAATAAACAGAGAAATCAGAATACATGGAGCTCTCATGCTAATTACAGACAGCTTGACCAGGAAGTGACAGAGAAAAGCAGCATTATTTCATTCATGCATCCTATGAAACTTTGAGATGAGACAACCCCTTTAAAGAGAACCCTCTGTCAGCCTGCCATTCCATTTTCCAAAGCGGCGATCCCGAAGCTAAGGAACCCTAGGACGGTCCGAGATGGGGTCCAAACGCATGTGAAGCGTTGCAATACATAGATGCATTTTATATATATAATGATATATATAATGAGATAATGAGATTGAGTGAGATTCTCCTAAATCATTTGGGTACAAGTTTTGGCTAAACTACACTGTAAATCTGTAGATTAAAACAGCAGTGTGAGCAAGGCCTAAGATAATCTCCTGCATCTTTCCAGGATACACACACTGTATTTTGTATGTATTAAAAGGTACATCCCACTATTGCAGCTGTTTTTTTTTAATTAATATATAGTACTTTTCATTGCAATTTTTTCAATAATAAGAGAATACATGTCTGGCTCACAGACCATTCAAACAGGATTTAAAGGTCCCATTCTTGTTGAAGACAACAGTCACTGAGCTGAACAGTCTACAACCACTTTGAAGATGAATAGAGCCCAGTTTAAAGACATAAATTGCTAACGGAAGAAATAAAGAAATATACTGTAAAAAAAACATTTTAAAAAAAGAAACAAAGTTCGGGCAATTATCGAGGAGTCTTTCTGCCTCAACAGACCTAGCTATAGCTTATAGATGCCCAGCAGAATAATCCCCCTATAATATTTGTAATGGTCCCAGAATGCCCCCTATTGATCCCTGAGGTACCACAAGGTTAAAGAAAAAGGTGACATAAACTGTTCAAGCTTAGATTGTGTACAATAAATTTCAATAAAAATTCTCCATTTTTTGAAAAATATAGCTGGTATTTAATTGTTAACAATGCATCTAAGTCAAAAACTGAAGTAACTGGAAATGGTCTTCATTAAAAGCCTCCTAATGTTTTGCGTATACAGCTTCTATGCTGACTGGTGTATCGCCATGGTTGCAGACAATGGTAAACCCCTGACTACTCAGATACTGCAGGCGTACTGCATGTAATCTGTTTCCTGTGTGACTGAACTACACACGGAGTCAGGTGGTGGATCTACTGGATCGCTTGTGGATCTTGATGCAACCACGCCGAGGAGCGGAGTCTAAGAAGCCCCCTGGTCTTCACCCTCAACCCTTGCAAGAGGGCTTGGACTCTGCTGCAGGGAACTTCCAGGTCCAAAACCCTTGCTGCAGTTACCCTTGGCAAAAGTGGACATGCATTCTAGGTAACGTATGAGGAAAACGAGAATAGTAGTCACAGATAAGCAGAAGGTCAGGGCTGACAGAGTTTTTTCATAGTTGGGGACAAGCAGAGATCAGGGCAGGTAGCAGATAGGAAGCGTGATCAGGGACAAGCCAAATCGCGTACCAGGAACAAACTCAGAGGAATCGCTAAATACTAGGAAGCACAACAAGGATCTGGCAATGAGGTGGAGTCTCTTTAAACAGCTGCAGCACGATAGCAATTGGCCAGGTCAGAAAGACACTGCACACTGGCCCTTTAATACTTGAGCTCTAGCTAAAGCAAACTGGTGCGCCAGGACCTCAAAGTGGATGGTGCACTGATTCAAGAAGCCCCGGCACGTCTTTGTGATAACCATCATATCAAGATGGTAGAGGAAGATGCAGACGGTGGTTGTCAATAACAACCGGAGATAAAGCAGCTGGCAGCTGGGTCACAATGGTTTGCAGCATCTGGTAGAGCTGTTCCTGTCGAGAGTCATGATGGCCACTTCAGTAGCCAGGTCTACTGTGATAACTGTATCGCTCACGGATCTTGATGTAATCACACAACGAGGAGCGGAGTCTAAGGAGCCTAGTTGTCTTGTTTAGTTTTAATCTTTTATAATGACACCATATATCACTGCATTGATGATGTATCATCCTTCCATTGGAAACACATTTTTCCCTAAACTCCTTTGGGTATCTTGCTCCACACCATGGGATACCTTGAGCCTAAGTGCACACAGCATAGGACAAAATACGGCGGAAAGCCGATGGCATTTTGTGCTATGCAGGACCACGTTTTTTTCCGCTGATTTGCTCAAAAACTGCGGTCAGTTTTAATTTTGTACAGGATTATATGGGAAACCAACAGCAAACTGCGGGATTCCTGCAGAACATGCAACATGTTACGTAGTCCGCCAGATTTTTAAGCGGCGGTTAAAAACCCTGTTTGTATAGACTACAGCACCATTTTTTATTGCTGTCTATGGAGCACAGTGTACTGTCTGATTCTTGGCCTTTTCAAAATACTGAAACCGTCAAAAATCTTACGATATTCCAGTGCTGTGTGGATATACCCTTTACCTTGGGCCTTTACTCTAAAATTTATATTTTTCAACCTTTTTTTTTTTATTAGGGGGTTTTTGTGGGGGGGGGCGGATTTGGATAAAGATAATCTTGCATCTCAGGCTACAGTATATTAAAGTCAAACAAAGTGCATGTCCAGTAGGTATAATTAAAACATGCAACCATAGAGTACTGTATCTGCGGCAGGGGAAGCTGGTCTTTTATTATATTATAAAAGGTCAATGAGGAAAAGAAAAACAATAATAATTAGTTCAGTATACTGCTGCATCTTCAATGGAATGTGCAATTGTGACAGGGCCTGAGAGAGCCATTTGTGGGATTATGTGTAGTTTTATGGAGGAATACAGTGAGGCAAAGGTTGAAGCATAATATAATTTTTGACAACCTTTTCAAGCAGTATGTAAAAGTGGGTTAGCTCTCACCTCCACCACCCATGGTAGAAGCAATAGGTTAGGCAGTCTATTCAGTTTGCTTTTAGTCTGTAACTATGAAAATGCTTCTATCTTATTTTAGATGCTTTGAGAGGATTGGCTCACATGATCACCACCTGGGGTAATTGGGCAGTTCTAAGTGGGGTCTGGGGCAAACCCGTTTTTTTAAATTTTTAGACAAGAAAGAAAATCCCAAAACCTTTTTGGTTATTTTGTTCATTGGACTAAGGGGAGCCAAAAATCCAAACTGTAAAACAATAGCCATGTTCCTTACAACAGCTTTGTCCCAGTCAGAGACAGCAGTCCTGCTCCAACACACAGGAAACAGCTCTGTCACCATGTAATGTAGTTTGTAACTTCTCCCTTTTGGTTCTGCCTTTGTTAAAGTCCGATCTACTAAAATATAACATCATTTATCCTGGACGCTGAAAAAAAATCCAAAACGTCTAAATTGCAAATTTTTGGTCATTTTAAGTGCCCTAAAAATTGCAATAAAAAGTGATAAAAAAAACTTGTATCTATCCCAAAATGGTACCACCCGAAAGAGTACTTCAGCCTGCAAAAAATGCATCCTCTCTCAAGTCCATAGACGGAAGAGCAAAAAAGTTATTGGTTGCATTTTAATTTTACAGTACTAAAACATAAAGAAAACACTGCATATTTGGTGTTGCCAGAGCCGTATCAACCTACAGACTATAGATTACATATCATTTAACGAAGAAGGAAAGCCGTAAAAACAACCCCCAACAAACATGGCATTTTATCACATTTCACCCCACTTAGTATTTTTTTGCAGATTTCCAGTATATTCTATGGTACGGTCAATGACACAGTTAAAAAGTACATCTTGTCCAGCAAAATAAAAGCCCTTATATACCTATGTATATTATCTCACAGAAAGAACAAAAATATTATTCCCTTAAAATGATAACCTTTATTAGATATACATTAAAAACCCAAGATAAAAAATACCTCAACGGCGCCTCAAAAACAGCCAACAAAAGACGTCATTGTATACTTAACAAACAGTCAAATGCAAAAAGTTATGGACACACCCTATTAATCTTAATCATGTTTTAGCTCCTAAATATTATGGGTGTTTCAACAGCCATTACAATTAGATAATCAAATAAACTGATGGACACAGTAATATTTATTTCCGGAGTTGAAATGAGGTGTTATCTACTTAACACAAGTACAAATATGCCAGTAATACCAAAACTTTCGACCGGTGCAAAAGTAAGGGCAACCCAACAGAAAAAGTTACATAATAATTAGTCAGATTCCCTCCTTTTGCAAAAATAACAGCATTTAGTCGCTTCCTGTAAGCTTTAAATAGTTCCTGGATCCTCGATGAAGGTATTTTTGACCATTTCACGTATACAAACACAATCAAGTTCAGTTAAGCTTTGAAGGTCGCCGAGCATGACAGCCCACCGCTTCACAAGATCCCACAGATGATCAATGCATATTCAGGTCCTGAGGACTGGGATGGCCATTCAAACATTGCACATATGTTTCCTCTGCATGAATGCCTGAGTAATTTGGAGCTGTGTTTAGGGAGTCATTGTCTTGCTGAAATATCCACACCCCTGCGTACTTTAACTCATGCTCTCGTTTCTTTACATAAATCTGAATAATCTCTGATACCGAGCTTTGAATCCATGCGACCCCTCCAACTTTTAACAAGATTCCGGTGCCTCATTGGCCAACACACCCCAAGCGATGGAACCGTCCAACCACATTTCTCTACAGTGGGTAGCAAGCTGTTTTTCTTGGAAAGCTGTGTTTTTACAGGACGCCAAGCATAACGCCTTTTTTGTATGACAAACAACTCATCTTTGTACATCATCAGTCCCAGGACCTTCATTCCAAAATGAGAGCTGTGCTTGTCCAAATGTCTTTTGCATACCTCAACACTACGTGTTTGTGGCGTGCTTTCAGAAACTCTCTTTCGCATCAGCTCCTCGCATACAGCTTCTCCTTGTGCACAAGTGGTGCTGTATTGTCTGACCGACCTGCAGCAGTGACAACCACTGCACAAGATGAATGCTGGCAGCTCTTTGCGGAGGAGGTTGTGGATTGTCCTTGACGTGTTCTCACCATTCTCTTCACTCAAGCTTTCAGATATAGTAACATGAGCCTGCCACTTCTGGTTGCTTAACAAGAACTGTCCCTGTGGTCCTCCCATTCCTTACTAATGTTTCTCTCACAGTGGAAATGATTTTTGCTACATCAGCTAGAATTCATACCACGAGTTTTGGTATAATCTTCACATATATCACGTGTCATATTAGGCAATATATCTTTATATTCCCCTCTTAATACCATTCATACCATTAGTATATAGATCACACCATTACTGTTCTCAAGACTGTGTTGATAGTATTTAATACTCTCCATATGAAAGTTTGCAGTTCTTTGAGGCTATGATGGTTTTGATAAGCGGTGATTGTAGCCCTTTATTATTATATAAATATGCCGGTATGCGTTCAAGCTTGTACATATCTTATAAACACTGATTCTATTGTGTGGTGTGCTTGGCGTACTTAGTGCGGATTCTTAATCCTATACCAGCTCCTTGTAAGTAATTCTGTTTAACAGCGGGCAGTGAACAACAAAGGCGCTTCAGCTCGAGATGTAGTCTATTCGCAAGACCCGGCGGTTTGTCGTTTTTCCATTGCCGTCTTTCCTCACAGGTTATCTGAAATTTTGGGGGCGTCGGACCACATGGTGCGACAGGCGTCTGCGAATCCCGGTTGCAGCATGCGTGGGGGCTACGGTGTCAAGCCAAGTAACCTCATCGATAGGTAACGGTTAGACACCTGCCCGAATTTTATTGTTTGGTAATATATGGCTTGGGAGGAGTTGGAGTATATATAAAGAGCATACTTATGACTTTCTTTATGGCTCATCATGCCAACAAAGGACTATTGAGCTACCTTTGTCTATCATCCCCATGTGAACCGAACACTGGGAAACGCGTTCGGGATACTACACTAATCTTGGTCTGTATACATACGGGAACGTAAATAGATATGCACATTGTTTAGAGATTATCTGTATGGGACCGAGAACATATATGCATAGTTTTAGGGTGAGCCTCTCAATAAGTGGGGACTGTCCTTTTCGACGGGTGCTCACTTTGATCATGAGACTTGACATAGTGACTTTATCTGTACCGCGTTCCATATGCTCTATTGAGCCCTTCTTTTCTTCTAATTGGAATTTAATCCCTAAAGACTTGGTGAGTACATCATCTCACAAGATCTACAGACATCAGTATCTATTCTCTTCAGGATATAGTTGTGTATAATCTAACTAATTACTACTGTAAACTATTCAAAATATTATATCTTGAAATATGTGCTCCACCTTGCTAAATTAGGCTATATATACCTAGGTAGTTATTCTTACAAATTGTCAACCTACTTGGGATTATGTTAAAGTATACAATTAGTGAAGAGCGATTAGTTGACATCGTTCATCGGTCGATAGTCATATTCCCGGATAAAAATTCTCAAGAGATTTCCTATAGTCGATAATAGATTAATCGCCGAAGAACCATTTAAAGTTCTATGAGTAAGCAACAACACCTTCATTCATGACACTCCAAACAGGGCTGGTTGAAGCTGAATTAACATCCCACAACAGACAAATGGATACATCTACAATCTTGGCTAACACCACCTTAGGTACTATAAAAGCCAGAAACAAAAAAAAGTCACACGACCATTCCTATCCCTGACTTGTACCACAGCAGACCCTAAACCTGCATCACCCACAAATTAAAAAGTGCCAGAAGGCAGTATGATTTGAACCATCTTTTACATTAACGGACATTGAATATGCCCTGTCCTGAACGCAGCATGAGCCTCAAATCCCTGCATGACCCCAGATTTAAAAAAGTGCGGAAAAAGGAGACCTTTCAACCCTCCATCTTTAGTTGAACTGACATTGACTATTACCTAGTCACACTGGGCCACAGCATGAGCCACTAAACTGATGACCACCAATTAAAAGTGCCCAGGAAAAGGAGTCTTTCAACCACCATTTTTTAAGTTTCGACTGGACATTGATAATCATCTGTCTCTGTTCCGCAGATATGACCATTAAAACCTGATCTGACCCACAGATTAAAAAGTGCTGGAAAAAGGAGTCTTAGAAAACCACAATTTTAGTTGAACTGGCGACATTGACTATATCTGTCCTGTACTGCAGTATGACCATTAAAACAGTCTGACCCCCAGATTAAACAAAGTGCTGGAAAAAGAGTCTTTGAACCACTCATTTTAGTTTGAACTGGACATTGACTCAATCTGTCCAGATACTGCAGTATGACCATAAACTGCTGACCCCCAGATTAAAAAGTGCCGGAAAAAGGATCTTTTGAACCACCATTTTAGTATGAACTGACATTGACTATACCAGGTCCATGGCACACAAGCATGAGCCCCAAACCTGCATGACCCACATTTACAAAAAGATGGCAGCGGCCGAAGGAGTATTTCAACCACCATATAAGTTGTTCAACGGACATTGAATATACACACGACTGGCCACAGCATGAGCCCCCAACTACCTGCATGACCCCAGATTTAAAAAGTGCCGCCAAAAGGAGTCTTGAACCACCATTTTAGTTGAACTGGACCTTGAACTATACCTGTCCTCGACCACCAGCGAGCCCCCCACCTGCATGACCGCCCAGATTTAAAAAGTGCAAGCAAAACAGTCTTTGAACCACCACTTTAGTTGAACTGGACATTGACTATATCTGTCCCTGTACCGCAGAATGACCAACTAAACCTGACTGCCCCACAGATTAAAAAGTGCTGGAGAAAAGGAGTCTTTGAA
Source organism: Phyllomedusa bahiana (assembly GCA_025379985.1). Classification (NCBI taxonomy): domain Eukaryota; kingdom Metazoa; phylum Chordata; class Amphibia; order Anura; family Hylidae; genus Phyllomedusa; species Phyllomedusa bahiana. The sequence continues at coordinate 144,856 of JAODAL010001764.1, forward strand.
CCACCATTTTTAGTTTGAACTGGACATAGACACTATATCAGTCCTGGCCACACATGAGCCCCAAACCTTTTCACATGATCACATATCACAAAGTGGCCACTATGCTATTTTGTACATGACTGTCTTTTAGGAATATTTTTTGGTAACTGACATTTGTTTACAGAATTTATTTAGGGAAAAAAAAAGTTTTTATTTATCAGTTTTACATTATTATCATCTTCTGCTTTTTTTTTACAGTGGTGATTAACATACAACATACAACCCTCCTGCAGTTTTATAATTTTATTTAAACCACGTGAAGATGAGATTAAATTCGTCCGCAACTACCCCATACAGTACTACAAAAAGGTCCAATGCAATTTTCCACACACAAACACTTCTAGTTAGAGAAGACAATTGCCACTCCTGGCTTCTAGAGACAGATCACCAATCAATTCAATGGTTTCATTTTCTCCCCTCCAAATCACTTCTTCATTGATTAGGGACAGAGACTTCCCTGTAGAACAAATGATGTTACCCCCATATTGACTTCCATGCCCAGAAAATTTTAAGCCTCAAATTTGTACAATTTGGGTGTCCAGCCCTGGTACCACTTTTTGAACATACTTAAAACCTCACAAACAATAGAAATCACCTTTTTCAAAATCTGATTATTTAGATAATATGAAGCACTCCTGATTGCCCCTAATGGTGAGAGCCAGTGCTAGCCGTCAGCCATCTGATAACATGGAGGTCCAGCTGCCCAGACTTACAGTGGGGTGCGGAGAGAGACCAGGCTAGCCTGTCATCCTATTTAACACGCAGTCAGCAGCCAGGGCCGAGTTACAGAGTGGGTACAGGTGAGAGCCCAGGCTGGCGTCTGTCATCTATTAACACGTAAAAATGTCTTATGCCGAAGCAAAACGAAAAACGAGACGTTGCTGAAGCAAATGCGGAAAGCGGCAAGTGTGAAGGTAAGACCTCCATCCGTTCCTCAGATACACAGTCAAGACCTAGGGTAGCGCTTGCCCCTCACGTCTATGAAGAGCGGACCATTGCAGCTTCACTTGGAAAAACTATGGTGGTTAACGCTCTGTTACACCAGTGCCCTTTTTCTGGCATTCTTTTCTCGATTTTACTCAACACGTGCTGACAGGAAATGGTCTTCTGTAACTTTGTTCTCTGTCCGTGCTCCATATCCATGTCCTCTGAATAACCTACATTACATCTGGTCAGTTTATCCTGTACCTCCCTTGTACAATTCAGAGGAATTTTTTTACCAGCTATTTTGTACCAGAGCAATTTTTTTTAGTATTTAATTCTAGAAAACACATTTATAAAATAGGAATGAAATCCCACCATGTCCTTTGTTATCTCTTTTTTTAATTGTATTAAATAGGTTGTCTCAATACAGAATTGCTAGCTATTCAAGACACTTGCTAAAAACAAGTCATTTTGCAAATATGTGTCCATTTAACAGTGTCCTACCTATTCCTGTTTTCCGACACACCATCACAACACATTGAACTCTGCGCGAATTGGTGAAGAACAAATATCTGTTAGAAACTACATTTTTTTTTATAATAGACCTAGACAGTATCGCTGCATGTCACAGCCAAAATGCCCCAAAAACAATTCAAAACAGACCCTTGAGCCAACTTTTGACACACACGTGGAAGGAACAAATGTCTATTAGAAACAACAGTTTTAGAATAGGACCTGTAGTATAGGCTACATTTTCAAAGCAGCAAGACCCAACAAAATTATAAAAAAATGACTTCTAGAGCCACGTGTAAAAAATGGTGAGGGAGAAAATGCCACTTAGAAGCCCCATGTTCTGTTCCAAAGACCTAAAGATTATTAGCTGAATTCACACAGCAACATGTCATGACCCCAAAAAATATAAATAAGACTCTCAGCCACTGTTTAACACAGTGAGGAGAAATGCCACTTTAGAATCCACATTTCAGTTCCAATAGGACCACGAATCTATAGCTGTATCTCACAGCAACGTGACCCCTACAAAAATTATGAAATAGACATCTCAGCCACATATAAAAATAGTAGAGGTCGTCGCGCTGTCACATAAAAGCCCCTCATTTTCTGTTCAAAGGACCCACGTATTATTGCGTTCCTCCAGCAACATGCACCCCAAAAAATCATAAATATGACTTCTCAGTCACTGTTTTAAAAATAGTGAGCAACATGACCCCAAATGGGGGGGCGGGCAATGTGGGGGGTGAGGGGGGGGGCGGGGATGGCTGAAAAATTTCGTAGAGATGAAGTGAGTAGAGGTCAAATGGTTTTGTCATGAAACCTTGGTGTCTTTTACAGTCCTCCTCACAGCAAAACCAGCAAAATGAACTGTTGGGACTGAGAATAAAAAATTGCAGTAAGAAATGATCACTTAAAAAACATTTTTCAAGAGCGGACCATTCTGTTGAAGAGGAATGTGAAAGTAGACACCGGCAACTAATCGTTGACCTCGTGCAATTGGTATGGCCATGATTTCAATCTTGAAGAAAGTCAAACGTAACCACATAATTCTGGTAGAAAGGCGGATGTGTGTCTGTAATGACTCCTCCAGCTCTGCAGAAGCCGCTCAGATATGACGCTGCTGCGCGCAGCACCAACACACAACCTCTATGGCCTGGGCGAGCGAAGCTCGGGCATATCGTCATTTTGGATACCCAGAAGTCTATTGGTCCGGAACACATCCCAAAACCTCGGTGTTCAGAACAACGCAATCCCTTAAAACACCAAAGCAGGTCTTGCACCATGAACTTAAGCAGGTCACTGTTTTTGGATGTGGCCTGCATGCATGCATAGGAGAAGTGTAACATACAAGAATGCCAGAGGGACACCCTTAGGCCATCTGCCACTCAGCCTGCTGCTGCTGCTGCCGGCTACGCGGCTACATTGGCACATCTACATGCAGTCACTCGCCGTGAAGTTGTTCCACGTGGACATTGAAGAACTGAATCAGACACAACAGATGTCTCAGCTTCATCAATCTCAGCATACGTCATCACATTTCCTGCATTTTACTCTCATTTGGGTGGGTCGGAAGAAAGTGTTTGAAGTTTTGTTTTTGTACTGGGATACAGGAGGGGGCCCATTAAACTGTTGATCATATTGAACAGCCTTAATTGCCAGGATTCACAGTTGGAGAAATGGAAGCATCCAAGCACGTCCATGCTGAGAGATGGAGCCTAGATTCGCCTCTGGTTCGAGGGGCACTAGCAAACTGATCTACCTCATCATCCTCCTCCGCCACACAAATTCGCCGCCAACCTCATTTCCACAAGGCAGGGACGTCGGTAAACCTCGGTGTCGAATAACTCCTCATCCTCCTCCCACATTCCTCCGGCACAGCTTCAACACCGCCTGACTTGCCACTAGATGATGCAACACCTGAGAGCTGATAGCGCCAGCCTTGCACTAGTCGGACCCCGAACCACGGCTAATGAAGACCATAATAAAAATTGACGAAACTGTCGCCTTGTGGATTCAACAGAGAGAAAGGCTCTGAGTCCGCATCGCATGTCTGTCCTCCTCCCACTCGCTGGCGGGAACCTGATTTTCAGAGAGGGTGTTGGGCGGGGGAGGGGGGGTGTCCTAACGATCGAATCCAGAACTAAGATCACGCACAATGGTCATTGCCGACAAGGCAGCGTCGCGCACACTGACAATTCTTTGGTCGGCTTCTTCAAAACTGCAAGGATTGGTGCAGGAGCTCTATCCCCAGCTCCACTCTACACCACAAGTTGGCTCACAACACCCATGTCCGCACTCGCTGCTTGTCAGCCATGTGTCCTTCGTACTGCGTAATGCAAAGCACTGCTCCCGCTCACAATCGCTGGAGCATGAGGGGAGTGAAGGGAATTCCAGCATGTTTGCAACGTCAACAATGAGAAGGTGACTGGGGAGGCCGAGCTGACGCTGCAAACGCCAGCCAAGGCGTGACGAACACAGCCAAAAGGGGGGTGGGGGGGGGGGGGCAACGGCGGAAGTGCGAACTCAGACCTCGAGCCTTCTTCAGCAGGCAGTCCAGACACGGGATACTCTTTAAAATTTCAGTGACGACGTAGGTTCATGACATGTGCCATGGTGCAAGGGAATGTGCTCCGCGGGGACCCGGCAATATAACGAACGTTATCGCGCACACTAACTTGACCTGGCTGTATTTAAATTAACATGCAAGTAGCTCTATCAACAAAGCTTGACTGACCCAAAAGTGAAAAAAACACCTGTCTGAAAATGTAAACAGGATAATAACCGGTATTTTGGCCCTAACCAATTCACCCGTGTGACATACAAAATTGCTGTATTCAAATTTAAGATGCAAGATACCCTCTATCGAAACAAAGCTTGACTGACCAAAAATGAAAAAAAACACCCGTCTGAAATGTATACGGATAATAAACGGTAGTTTTGGCACCTATAAAAAATTCTCCTTGGTGACTACAAATTGCTGTATTCAATTTTAACTCAAATGATGCTCTATCAACAAAGCTTGACTGACCAAAAGTGAAAAAAACACCTGTCTGAAATGTATACGGAAAAAAACGTAAATTTTGGCACCTTCAAATCACCTGTGTGACTACAAATTGCTGAATTCAAATTTAACGCAAAGTAGCTCTATACAACATAGCATTGACAGAACAAGTGAAAAACACACCAGCCTGAAATGTATAGCACGGATAATAAACGGTATATTTGGCACCTAACAATATCACCTGTAGGTGACTACAAAATTGCGTGTATTCAAATTAACTGCAAAGTAGCTCATCACAAAGCTTACTGACCAAAATGTGAAAAAAAACACCTTCTAGAAATGAGTATACTGAAATAAAAACGTAATTTTTCGGCACCTACACAATTCACCTGGTGGTGACAACAAAATGCTGTATTCAAATTTAACTGCAAGTAGATTCTATCAACAAAAGCATTACTGACCAAAGTGAAAAAACACACACCTGTCTGAAAGTAATCGAGGATAATAAACGGTATTTTTGCACCTATCAATTCACCTCAGTAGACTACAAATTGCTGTATTTTAAATTTAACTGCAAAGTTAGGCTCATATCAACCAAGCTTGAACCACAAAAGTGAAAAAAAACACCTGGTTCGAAAAAATGTATAAAACGGGATAATAAACGGTATTTTTGGCACCTATCAATTCACCTGTGGTGACTACAAAAATTGCGTATTCAATTTAACAGCAAAGTAGCCTATCAACACACAGCTTGACTACCAAAATGAAAAAACACCCTGTCCAGAAATGTAATACGGATAATATACTGTATTTTGGCCCAATCATTTCACCTGTGTACCTACAAAATTGCTGTATTCAAATTTAACTGCAAGAGGAGCTCTATCAACAAAGCTAGACAGACCAAAAGTGTAAAAAAAATCACCGCTGATCTGAAATGTATACCGGATATAAACGTATTTTTGCACCTATCAAAACACCTGTAGTGACTACAAAATTGCGTATCAAATTTAACTGCAAATACTCTATCAACAAACTTGACTGACCAAAAGTGAAAAAAATCACCTGTCTGAAATGTTATAGCTGATATAAACGGTATTTTTTTGCACCTATCAAATTCACACTGTGTGCGACGGCGTACAAAATTGCTGTATTCAAATTTAACCTGCAAAGTAGTTCTATTCAACAATGCGTTACTAGACCACAAAGTGAAAAACAAACCGACCTTTCTGAAATGTACAGCGTATATTAAACGGTATTTTTGGCTACCTATCCAAATCACCCGTAGTGACACAAAATTGCTGTATATCTAAATTTAACTGCAAAGTAGCTCTATCAACAAAGCTGACTGACACAAGAAGAGAAAAAAACACCGTCTGAAATACGAATACGGAAAATAAAACGGTTAAAAAAAAAAAGAAAAAAATTTTATTTTTTTTTTTTTTTTTTTGCACCTATCAATTCACCTGTGGTGACCTACAAAAATGCTGTATTCAAATATAACTGCAAAGTACTCTATCGACAAATCGTGACTGACCAAGAAGTGAAAAAAACACCTGTCGAAATGTATAGCGGAGAAATAAATGGTCAAATTGGCACTATCAATTCACCAGTGGTTGACTACAAAATTGCTGTAATTCAAAATTTTAAAGCCAAGTAGCTCATCAACAAAAGCACTTTGACTGACCAAAAGTGAAAAAACACCTGTCTGAAATGTATACGGATAATAAACGTATTTCTTTTGGCACTCATCAATCTCACTCTGTGGGTGACTACAAAATTTTGCTTAATCAAATTTAACTGCTCAAAGTAGCTCAACAACAAAGCTTCACTGACCGAAAAAAAAAAAGAAAATCAAAAGGTGAAAAAAAACACTGTCCTGAAACTGTATACGGATAAAAACGGTATTTTTGGCACCTATCAATTCACCTGTTGTGACTCTACAAAATTGCAGTATACAATTTAACTGCCAAGTAGCTCACGCACAAAGCTTGACTGACCAAAAGTGAAAGAAAACACTGACACTGCAATGTAGACGGAAAAAAAACGTTATTTTTTGTCCCTATCAATTCCACAGTAGTGACTACAAAATTGCAGTAACTTCAAAATTTAACTGCAAAGTACTCTATCAACAAAAGCATGACTGACCAAAAGTGAAAAAAAACACCTGGCTTGAAATGTATACTGATAAAAAAACGGTATTTTTGGCACCTATCAATTTCACCTGTGGTGACAACAAAAATGCTGTAATACAAAGTTAACTGCACAGTACACTATCAACAAAGCTTACAGAGACTCAAAAGTAAAAACAACACCTGTCTGAAATGTATAACGGATACTAAAATAAGCGTATTTAATTGTACCTATCTGTACACCTGTGGACACTACAAGGTTTGCTGGATTCAAATTTAACTGCAAGGTGGGTCATCAACAAAGCTGGATGGGGGGGGGCGGTGGGGGGGTGGGGGCGACGAAGTGAAAAAAACACGTTTCGAAAGGGTATTCGGGGCGATGATTAAATGGGGTAGTTGGGGGGGGGCACCTAGGCATACATTGTTGATTGTTTGGTCTGTGCGTGTTGAACAGGGGTGGTTTTTTAAGGGGTGGGGAGTGGTTGTTGTGGAGGGGCTCTATATCTATTATCTAATTTAACTGCAAAGGTGGCTATATCAATAAAGCTGACTGAGGCAAAATGAAAAAACAACACCTATCTGAAAATGTATACTGATAATAAACAGTGAGTTTGGCACCTAACAAATAACCTCGCTGCAGTTACTAGAAAAGATCTGTATCCCTAATATATACGGCAATGCAATGTCTAAACAAAGTTTTGGCTTGTACAATATCCAGTATCCTTATAGAGCTTCTCTGTGTACGCCCGTGGGCCCCCCCCACCCCCTCCCCCCGTGACTTTAACAGCGGTAAGATGCTTCAATTTAAAATTCTCTGCTAACCTAACTAAAATCGCAATCTCACACGATCTAACTAAGTTCTAAGACAAAGCTAAAAGTAGAGCTGTCACTGTGAAAAAAAAGAATAATGTCGCTGAGCTGTATACTGAGCAGTTTTGTAGTCAGAGGCAGATACGCAACGTCTACTGCTATGAGACGCTGACACACCCTGATCATTAAACAGGAAGGGCTTTCAATGTAAAACAATGATCATGTGATTTTTTCCAGCACATCGCAACCAAACACATCCCAGTCTGACGCTCGCACACATCACCACCCCTGCTCACACTTCTGTAAGCTGATTTGCTTCAGCCGCTAAAATAACAGAAGCGCCGAAAATGGCCTAAAATTTAATAAGATTATGCACAGATTTATAACCTAAATTAACGCGTGATTCGGACAAATCCGACAACAAATACCGGTGCCATTTCAACTTTGTCGATAATAATCGCTCAACACTATATAAACAATGACTCACATAGTTTACTGTTTTGAGGCCATGATGTATTTTTTATCTTGGTTTTTTTATGTAAATCTACACACAAAGGTAATCATTTTACGGGAAAAATAATTTGTTCATTCTGTGAGATGTATTGGTGATAATATAATACCCATCCCCCCCTATCTATTCTCTGTGCGCAACCTATGTATATTATTATGACCGGCTGTCATGAAGGGGTTAAAAAGAATGAAGACTAACCATTCAAGCGTGGCAACTTCTCCACTATGGATGGAAATTTTTGTTGGCTAACTTTCGAAACAGGTGCAGGTCCCACCTCTGGGAGACCAGACTTCTGTACTCCATGAGAATGGAACAGCAACATAGAAGGCTGCAGTATCACCAATGCATGTGCCAGCTTTGGTTCAATGATAAGCAGTGTGTAATGGCAATCAATTGTTCTGCATTTGACACAAAAGGGCATTTTCGTGTGTTTTTTTCAGGGCACTGTTATAAGCAGTGCATTTTTTCAAACCGAGAATTTAACACTGTACTCTGTCTAAAAGATTTTAAGATTATAAACGAGATTTTAAGATTTTACACGAGTATCACCAGCACCTACAAAGAATGTCCGTGCCTACAAAGAACTGACATGACAATTCTTTGAGATATATTATGCGGCAAAAATAATTACATATACAAGGCAGAAATCCGACACCAGGTCATTTGGTTGTTTCACTCACTGAAACATTTTGCACTGCACAAGCACACCTTTTTAGCCCGCCAACAGTGCACACATAGAAAGCATTATGGGTGCTTAAAAGGAAGCGTTTTCAATAATAAAAATCACCATATGAATCAATGGAGACCTTCAAAATCTTGTCCAAAACCTTGGTGTGGTTTTTTGGGTGTTTTTGTGGTGTTTTTTCCCTTAATATGTATGGGTGTTTCAGAAAGAAAACAGCGTTGGAAAACCTTGTCTGAACAGACGCTTTTCAGACGAGGTTTTGATCACTCTAGAATTTAACCACTGAACAATCATCAGTATCACAAATCAGGAGATATGAACATACACTTAGGATATGTTCACACGGCGTATTGTATGCGCTACAATATGCTAGGTGTTTTAGAAGTATGCGCTGGCCAGACAGAGGCAATTCAGAGAGCTATGAAATACCATAAATGCAGGGCACATTTGGCCATATTGGAGCACAATTACGCGCCGAAATAAGCTCCACAATCACGTCATGTGAACATACCCTTAGGGTATGTTCACACGAGGTACTGCAGCGCGTACACTACGCGCCGCAGTACATCGTGTCTTTTGGGAGCTCGCGCTAATACACACGTACCATCCTGCCGGCCTCATTGACGTTCATTACTCTCGCCGAGTATTCGCCACAAGTAATTGACATGTCGCTTATCTCCTCGCGCGTACAATACGATCGTATTGTACAAGTGGAGAGAGGAGGCGTAATCCATAGTTCTCTATGAGAACTATGGATTACCATAATTTCGGCGCGCATCTCGCCCGTATTAGAGTGCAAATAAGCAGCGAAATGTGCAACGAAAATACCCCATGTGAACATAGCCTTAAGGTGTTTTACTGTATTTATAAACATGTAAGCTATTTACAGAAATATTTATGTAGAGAGCCAGTGCTCTCCATACATCACTGGTCTGCTTAGCTTTGGTTCCAGAGGATTCTCTTAATTAATTGTTATACCTATCAACGATTCCACTCCACAAGTGGATGAAATGCATTTGGGTGCTCACATAGGCTGTGGAACAGGTTAAGAGTAGAGTCACTTTGTGGAGTCGACCCTTCCTGGGGCGTGCAGTCCACTGTGTGTCACCATATTTAGGGTATGAGGACACTCTTTATTGTTTGTTACAGGAGAACCAACCATATGGAGAAGACTTTTTTTTGTATGGTGTCACTGCACCAGGACTATATTCTGGAAAGGATCCCACCCAGTGCACGACTACATCACCTGATGGTTGTGGTAAGTTTGATTTTTGACCCTACAAGTTACCACATTATTTTTGTATAGCAGCTTGTTTGTTAGGAGGTTTCTGGTGACATATATATTAGTTATATATTTGTTTTATAAATACTGTATTAAAAGTTATGTTTTAAACAATAAGAGGAGAATCTCAATCTGCATGATGTCAGGTGTAATTTTTCCGGGCTATACAGGACTTTTGAAACCGGCACAACAAGGGTTATGATGAATGTTCGGCCCTAACACCCATGTGACAGTGAAAAAAAACATTTATTATGGAAGTAGCACAAATAATTGTATTTTATGTGTGTGATGTAATCAGGGAGGGTTTTGCTGCAGTCATAAATATTCTTGTATTGACTAAAGCACAGCACGATTGATTATATAACTAATTTAGCTGCAGGCTTAACATATCAGTTCAGAGATATTTAGAATATCCTTGACAAGGAAATCATCCTTCAAGTCCCTCAGTTGGAATGATGCATCCACCTAGCATGGCTTTAGTGTCTCTGTAACTGCAAATCAATGGGAAGTGATGGCTGTTCTAGCTGTTTGGATACCGATGGCACAAGGTTATTATCTGTGTCAAGTATTATTAAGGCAAGATCTACATCTGAGACATAGCCTCTGCTAAAATAATGGTATCTTGAGAGAAGCAATAAGCAACCTTTACTCTCATCTGTGAACCTACAAAACACTTAGAAGATATCATCAACACCTTTCAAACACTAAGAACTACTGTAGATGATATTAAGAAAGCTCTAGCACGTTTTTACTGCTGTTGGCAAGGTGATATATCTCAAAGAGTGAGGTTTATACATCCTTATCAATTAGCATTACTGGAATTAGGGGCCATTCACATTGCATCTTTGACCACATCTGTGACCACGGCCACAACATAACCACTTCGGCCCCATAGAGATCAGTAGGGAAAACGTAGTCCTATGTGGACTAGATTTGTTCATTTTCCTGGAAGCTTATGTTATCCCTATGCAACACAAAAGCATAGTCTGCCACACTTATAAGTCTGGCATGGATGGAGTTTAAGGCTGGGAAATAGAGCAAACGTAGTCCACTTAGGACTACATTGGGATGCCTTTTTCAAGGAACCCAGAAAAATACCACAGACATGGTGTTAAATACTGAAGGGTTCCTTAAAGGGGTTTTGCCACGATCTCATTTCATACCTCCTGTATCCAGCTCTTCAGCTCTGTCTGCTCAGAAGGGGGCGTGTGTGATTTGTTTGCATTGCATATAATGTGACCCAGCAGGATGACATCACCAGGCCTTTCCTCTCTGTAGTCAGAAAAAGGTCTGTTTATGTAAAGCATTGTGAGTAGCTGAGAGGTAAAGTTTTTGCTTAACAGCACAAGGATCCTAGGTTCAAATCCCTGCAGGAACCAAACCTGTGTTGTTTTTTTTTTTGTTTTCTTTTTCTAAATGAAACATACCTGATTTGGGTTTTCTTTTTTTTTTATTTGCACGTTTGATTTATTACTAAGAAGTTATAGAGGGGGGGAGGTAAAATTGACAGAAACCTGGGGGTTTTTTAACACTAATACTCCCCGGGAAAAGAGAAGTGATGTCTGAGCATGTGCACCGGGACGGGGGAGCTCTCACCCACTGTTTTTAACCCCTGGGGGAACGGGCTGTAAAAAAAAGGATCACTAAAAGGGAGCACCTAGAAAAAAACCGGTCCGTTTTTTTTATAATAATGAATGGTAAAAATTTGTTTGTTTTTTTCATTTGAAAGGGCTTCCCACGCCCAATTTTTACTTCGGGGCCAAAAACCCCTTTAATTTGCTGAGTAAAAAGGTTCAGATGTAAATTTTAGAGATTTTTAAAAAAAAAATTTTTAAAAAAAAAAATAAGTTGTGCAACTTAATAAAAACAATTAACAACATTTTCCCAGGCTTTTTACGAAAAAAGTGGAAAGTGGAAAAACCTCACAGTAGGGTTTTTAAGGGGATTTTTTGGCCTCCCCAAACCCGGGGGGATGGCTTCACGAGGAAAGGGGAGTTGCCATGCTGCCCCCAAAAACTGGGGCAAAATTCGGGGCGTGGAATGAAAACTAATAAAAATTAGTTTTAAAAATTTTAGACTGGCCCTACAGAACCAGAAAATTTTATCAAAAAAGCTATTTTTGAAAAATCGGGAAAAATTTTTAGACAGCCAGCCCTAATTTTATGCTACTGTGGCCCCCCCAAGTTGGATCCCACAAAAAAAACCTGCCGTTTTAAGGGTTTCCATATTTTATAGATGTGATTAAAGGGTTTGGTTTTTTCCCAAAAGCACTGCATACAGACTTTTTAACCCGTCCTTATTGGGGGGGTTTTCAAATGCTTTCCCTTCACCCCGATTTTAAAGGCCTCTTGCCCGAGAAAAAGGGAAAAGGGGGTGCTGGATATAGTGCGTAGTGTGTGTGTTTTAATAAGGGGGGGTTTGTGTGAGTGTTTTGTGGGGGAGGAGGGGGTTGCCTAAAGTAGGGGGGTGCGTGCCTTCCTGCGGGGAAAAGCTGAACAACCCCGGGTTTTTCAGTCCTTGGCCACAGGACTTTCCAAGTTTTGCGAAAAAATGAGAAACAAAATTTTTTTTTCACAATACGTTTGGATTGCCCAGGAACTCAGCACCCCAAAGGGGGAGTTTTATGTGACAAAAAGCCGGGGAAATTCCTATGGGACTCGCACTCCTTTTCCCGGGAAGGAATCACCGATCCGGGCACTTTTCTCTCTTAGAAATTAGGGGAATCCAAGGCCCTGTTATAAATTTGTGAAACCCACGGTGAGCACAAAACAGACAGCAAAGAAATTTAACTTTTTCCCTGACCCCCAATCCTGACAGCAAGCGTGAATTTCCATCGGGCCCCCATGTGGAAATTGGAAGTCTGTTTTTAAATTTGAAAATTATTTTTAGTAATCTTGCCCAACAGTGACAACTCAACTGCTCCCCCGGTTTTAAAAACCAAACGGGATTTATTCCAGGCTAAAATCTTGTGGGTTTACACCCAAAGTAGTAGGTAAAAGAGATAATTTTATAGAGTTTTGCAGAGAAGGGAGGAAAACAGGCTTCATTTCAGACGAAAATGGAAAAGGCAAAAAGGGGGGAAAGGAAAGCTGAATACCTCAGACCAAAACATACAGGAAGATGGGGGAGGGAGAAACTTAAGAAAAATTGTAAAGCAGTAATAAAAATTTACAATACTGAAAAATAACCTTTAAGTCAGGGACATTAATCCCCTCTGAAATCTTTGATTTCACTTTTAATTTCCCATAAAAACCCCCAATTTTCTCTAAACCCTGTAAAAAGAAAAAAAAACTTTGCAAAAATCAACAGTTAAAGTCAAGATTTATAACATTACATTCCGTTTGGGAAGAAAACCAAGGGGAAACCCATCTTCGGTTTGGGGAAATCCCGGGCAACTTGCCAACACTTCCCCCAAACCCCCAAGGTAAATCCAGGGGTACTGTTATAAAGGTCCAGTTTGGCTTTCCTGATAGTACATTTCCCCTTTTTCGGGTGCGGGTTTCTTGGCCCCCCTTTAACCCCCAAACTTTGTATTTTTTTCCCCATCGTGAAAAACGCTGAAAGGGGTATTTTCTTAACCCTTTGTTTTAGGAACCACTGGGGAAATAGACCCGAATAACTTGTCGGACAAATCTCCTTGTAAGACTTGGGTTCCACGAGATCATAATGACTTAGTGGGTTAGTGAGCCCCTAAAAACAAGAAATTTGGGGAAGGGTCTTTATCAATAAAACCTGAAGCAGGAGAACTTTCTTGTTCCGCGTTTACTAGATTGAGGTCTGTAGGGGGGGGGAGGGGGTTTAATGGATTTTTTTTGCCAAATTTTCACTGTGGGACAGCTTCGCAATGTTCGGTCTTGGAACAGAATGCGCAGGTTTTTAAACTAGCTTGGCTTTTCCTAGGAAAACCCAACAGGGGGGCTTCTGTCCTCTCCAGAAACCCAGGGGGGGTTTACTGCAGTTTTGGGGTTTTTCCGGGATGCACCCAAAAGACTTTGAACTTTTTTCCCCTAACAGCAAAGAATGGTGAGGGGAAAGCTATGAATTCAAAGGGGGCCCTAGACATTTTAAACGACAAAAAGGGTTACCCTGTTTAAGTGAAAGGTTTTTTCAAAAGGGTGTACCTTGGAATGTAAAAAATTTTCTTTTTTTATGTCCCACTTAAATCTACCCCTCCCATTTTAAAGGGGAAAATTTCAACCCAAAAATTAAAGGCCTTTAAAGGGTTTACATGGGTCAACCAAGGGAAATGAATCCATTAACTCTAAATGTTAGAGATGACCTTGTGAAGCCTGGGGTTTTGCACAAAACCAGCTTTTCCCTTTGTGTTTGGGGGGAAAACCAATTCCCTTTCTTTGCGGGGAAAGGGAAAGGTTTTAAAAGTCCTTTCTTCTCAACAAACGGGAGGGAGCTTTGGATCCAAACCCTTCTCCCCGCTTGGGGGGTTTCTTCTCAGTCCATAAAATTGCTACTGCGGGGAGAGGTTTGGCCAAAGACATGTTTTCTTCACCCGGGTAGCCTATGATTTTAAACCGTTGATGTTTTTTGTCCCTTTGCCATAGGAATCTAAGGTAGTTCCTGTGATCTCCCTCACGATAAAAGATTTAAACCCAATTTGTGATTCAGCCTTTTTTTGCAAAGGTTTTTTGAGGGAAGGGGATTAGCACCCCTAGGAGACTTTTTTTTAAATTGGGGGCCCGTAGGAGCAGGTTGTTAAAGAAAAATTGCCTTCATGCTGAGCGCGGGAAAACAAACACAACTCTAATTTTTTTAGGTTTGCGAGGGTAAATCCCTCCCAAAAAAGATGGTAGGTCCCTTTTTTCCCCCTTCCCTCTATGGTGGTGCGGGTTTTCTGAAAGGGGGCCCCCTATCAAATATTTTTCTGCAAAAGGGCCACATAAGTTTCTCCTTTTTCTGGTTTCCACTTTAAGGTGCTTTTAAAAGAAGAGAAATAGAAACTGCTTGTGTAATTTTTTGGGTTTTTTTAAATTTTTTTTTTTTTTTTTTTTTTTTCCTTTTGGGGAATGCAAAGGGTATGGTGTACCAGCTTTTGGGGAGTAATTTTGGGGCAAACTCCCTTTCCAAAAATTTTAAAAAAATTCCTTGCCCTTTCCGTGGGGTGTTTAGTTTGTTTGTTTTCCCACTTGTTGGGCCTAAAGACGCTGATCCAAAGATGTCACCCAGGAGGAGTAAAAGAATGTTATTTTCGGGATAAAGGGCTGCCTACCGGGTGAGTTAAAAAAACCCGTAAAAGGTATGGACATGGCTGAAAATTGGGGGGTTTTTCGCGACCTTTTGGAAAAACAGGGGTTTTAAATGAAAATTTTTGGTGGGCTTTTTAAAATCTGTTCTATGCAAACTTTTCCTATGATCACCCAGCCAGGGATCAAGGCGTTGAGCAAAAAATAGCATCTTTGGGGTCCATTGATTTGCCCGGGTACCTTTTTGTCCCCCGGAAAATGTCTCTGCCGACAGAAGTAGGATGTTTGTGTTCTTGTCAAAAGCAGGGATTTCAGTGACTATTGACCTTAGATGAGTATGATGAAAAGCCCTTCCCGGCGTAGGGGAAATTTTCCCCTCTGTTTTGATGGTATTTGGTTTTCATTCAACAAGTTTGGTAAGGGCCCTTCCGATTTTTGTTTAAAATGAACTAAACCCTGAATTTCCCCTGGCTCTTTTTCCAGAGACCTCTGTGATTGGCCCCTACCCGGGGCCCAAAGTGTAAGGGGGAAAGGGGTCTCCTTCAAGGTTGAAAAAATCAAAGAGTTCAATTTGCAAATGGGCCGGGTTTCTTTTATCAACCAAAAATGGAAAACACCTTTAGGACTTTTCGGATTTAAACCTTGAAATATCGTTGACAAGACATATCTTTGCACACGACTTGCCCAAAAAAAGACCTTTACCCCCAAACTTCTGTCAAAAAAAGGGAAGGGTACGGTGGGAGGATTTAAAAGTTTTTGGGCCAAATTTCCCTTTCCCCCCCCATTCTTTTCCCCTGGCGGTGAAATGGGAGGGGTGGGCTCCAGCTGTGCCGGAAAAGGATGAAGTTCTTGAACATGGTTTTAACACTTTCAATTCAAAGCACTTAATAACAAACTTTTACAAACTTTAGCAAAAAAATTTTGTGGAAGCACAACATTTTGTAACATAGGGGAGTGGCTTCCTTTTTGAAATTTGGGGATAAACGATTGGGGGTTTTCAATTTTTCTTTTTACCTTTACTGTTTTTTTTTTTTTGGAAAAAAGTGTATGTTTCAGGGAAAAACTTTAGTCTTTTTTTTCTGATACTGGTCCCCTACGATTCCTGTAGTTTTGAGCGTTTGGAAAATGTCATACTTAGGGGGGAGATGAAGTAGGAACCCCCAGGGCCACTGTTTAAAAAAGGTTGGGGCATTCTTGGAACTTTCCAAAAGTTTTTTATGAACTCACAGAAGTAAAAAATGGAGGAAAAGGAAAAGTGGTACTCCCTTTTTTATCTTTACCCGAGGGCTTCCACCTTTTTTTTTAAAGTTGTATTGGGAGTTTGGGAAAAATATTTGGGTTTTTCCCCACGAGCAATGGGCCAGGTAACTGAGGCCAAAAGGTTAAAAAATTAGTGTCTGCTTTGGCCAACGAACCCCAAAGATAATCACCCGATTCTTTGGGAAATTTTTCATTGTCCTTGCCGGATATTTTTTTGGGGAAAATTTGAAGCCGGGGTAAAAAGGGCCCCTTTTCTTTGGCTTTAGGACTGTCATAGCTTTGGTTCTAGTCTCCCCCAGCACTTCCCAGGGCCGCCACAGGGTTTGCAAAAATGAACAGCTCTGAGTCTCTTGAGCAGCTGTAATGCCCAAAAAACATCAATTGCTGTTTTGAAGGCACAAATTTTTCCCGGATCTGTATTCTCAGGCGGGCATCAAACCTGGTGAGGGGCCTTTTTTTGTAAGATCACCCGGGGGACCATGAACCTTTCAAAATTTGAAAAGTCTGACCTTTCTGACTTCAGGGAGGGAATTTTTAAAGGGTTTGGGGGGTGCTGATCATGTTGTTTTGTATCCCTTAAGGGGACATAGGGGCATATGAAGCTTTCAAAAAGGCATTTATTTAAAGCCGGTTTAAATTTAATTTTATGTGAAGTGGATCGGGATGGTTTTTAAGGGGGGGACAACTTTCTTGGGATAAAGGGTTTTGGGCCTTGGTATCTTTGTATTTAGGGTTTTCAGAGGGGATTTTGGCCTTTGGGGCAATTTTGATTTGTGCAGGAAATTTCAAATTTTTTTTGCAGCATGGGTGTAAACTGTACTGACCTCGAATTCGTGATCGCAGAAAGGGTCGTTTCTTTTTTGCCCCTTGGAGGAAAATCTGAACTGTCAGGAATGTTGGTGGGATTTTAGAGATTCGCTGCTTTGGCTTAGCCCAAAAGTTTTCTTTTGCGCTTAACGGGGCTTCTACAAACCAAAAAAAAATTAGGGGGACTGCTTCCCTTCATTCCCCTTTGCAGGGTTTTTTCAGAAAAACCCTTTTAAACTTGCCATGGCGGGGGGCATGTTCACATTGGGTTTTTTTGCAGAGTTTTTCCCTCTCGGCTTTTTTTGAAAAGCTGTTTTTTTTCTTTCTTCCATAGTCTGTCTCTGCTTTCCCAAAAGCTTTCCCTTTTCTGGCTGTTTCTGCTTCCAAAGCTGCTTTTTCCCGCTTCCAAAGCTTTCTCTTTTTGTGCCCAAAAAATGCCTTATTCTAAATACCTCAGCTTCGGGCCCGGTTTAAAAGAGCTGTTCACTGAGCTAGAATATCTTTAAAAATCGTGATTTAGATGATCCCTTTTTGGGAAACCTAGTAGTTGGGAAAAAATAGGAAAGATGTTTCCTGCAGTTTGGGTTTGGGTTTTTGACATTTTAAATTTTGGGCTTTTGTTTCACATATCAGGTTTTCACATTTTAATATTAAAAAACGCCGAAACGAGCAATTCTTGTAGGAAAACTGGGGTTTTTAAGCTTCTGTAAAACATCACGTAAAAAGGAAAATTTTAATTTTATAGTGTTTTTAAAACATTTTCAGAGAGGGTTTTTCCCGGGTTCTTTCCCTAGTGTTTATTTTCCAAACACACTGAGATGTGGGAGGTATGACCCAAGCGTTTTCCCTTGAAACATAACTTTGGAAAAATAATTTTACCCTTTTTTTTCTTTCAAGATTCTCTTTTGACCTTTTCCCTGTAGGGTGGGGTTACCCTTTTTTCTCTCTCACTAGGTTTTTGGAGTAGGGTTTTTTTCACTTGCAAACCTACGGTCGCGTGGGGTTGTTTTTGCCTAACCCTTTTTGTAACACAAAAAAGGATAAAGGTTTGGGGGAATTTGGATGTTTTTGTAGAAGCTGTGTTTTTAACTGTAGCTGCTATTTAAACTGTAGACTGGGCGCTTGCTTGTCGCTTTAAAGGGCATGCAAACTGTATGTGGTTAACTCTGCTAAGTTGTGAGTTACTTGGTTTTTTAAAAACCCTCTTTTCACTATTCTGGGCTCCAATACGCTGACAGCAAAATGTGAAGTTTCCCTCAGGCCCATGTGGGAATGGAATTTTGTAATTTAAACTGTAACTTACTTCCGTAAACTTGTCAGAAAATGACAACTCCCAAATGCCCCGGGGGTGTATAAGGGCCAACCCGGAGTTTTTCCCCCCCCCCCCCCCAACCCCCCCAAATTTTAAAAAAACCCCCCCCCCCCCCTAAGTTCCCCAAATTCCCCCCCCCCCCCCACCCCCCCCCCCCCAAAAACCCCCCCCCCGCCCCCCCCCCTTTAAATAAAACCCCCCCCCCCCCCCCCCCCCCCCCCCAAACCCCCCCCCCCCCCAAAAACCCCCCCCCCCCCCCCCCCCCCCCCAAACCCCCCCCCCACCCCCCCCCCCCCCCACAAAACCCCCACCCCCGGAACCCCCCCCCCCCAACCCCCCCCCCCCCCCCCCCCCAAAACACCCCCCCCCCACCCCCCCCCCCCCCCCCCCCCCCCCCATTACCCCCCACCCCCCCCCCCCCCCCCCCCCCCCCGGGGGCCCCCCCCCCCCCCCCCCCCCCCTTCCCCCCCCCCCCCCCCCCCCCCCCCCCCACCCAACCCCCCCCCCCCCCCCCCCCCCCCCCCCCCCCCCCCCCCCACCCCCAAACTTTCCCCCCCCCCCCCCCCCCATCCCCCCCCCCCCCCCCCCCCCCCCCCCCCCCCCCCCCCCCCCCCCCCCCCCAACCCCCCCCCCCCCCCCCCCCCCCCCCCCCCCCCCCCCCCCCCCCCAAATTATTTTTACCCGATTTGAGTTTAAAAACCCGTATAGGTTTTAAAAATTGGGAAATTAACATAAATTTTCCCCGGAGTGAAAACAAAAGGGTTTTTCAAGGGACAAAAGGGGAATTAAAAAAGGGGGGGTGTTTTTCAGAGAACTTTCGGGAAGAGAGAGGGGGAAAAAAAACCCTTTTAAAAGGTTGAAAATTAAAAATTTTTTTTTGCCCCGGTTTATAATAAAAATTTTTTAGGAAAAATTTTATTTCCCACTTTTTAAAAAACCCAAGTCCCAAATAAAATTTGTTTTTCCCCCCGGAGGGTTTTTTTTTACTTATTTTTCAAACCCCCGGGGACCCTTGGGGGGGTTTAAAATTAGGCCTTTTCATCCCTTTTACTGGGATTCCCTTTGTTTAAGGGCCCTCTTTTGGGAAAAATGGGTCAAAAATTTTTTCAATTTTTATTTGGGAGCCCCCCAAGGGGGTTGGGTTGTTTGCCCTTTATATCAAAACCCCGGGGATAATTGGGGGTTCAATTCCAATTGGGGAAAAACAATGTGGGACATAAAAACTCTCACGAACATGTTTGGGACAGAAATCCATTTCCGGGACTGGTAACACTCCTGGCAATGTCGGGAACCCAAGTAAATTGAAGGTTTTTTAACCCTGCCTGGATGGTTTTTTTCGCCATTATCCTTTACAATCTGCCCTGGGAGTCAGCCCCAGTTGGGGAGGAGTTAATCATCAGGCACTAATTACCACCATCTATCTCCCAGGGATCTCCATTAGTGCCAGGCCGAACTCTGGCCGACAACCCCAACTGGCGTCACAAACTTTTTCAATAACTCCATCTCTGCCGAGCTGCCACCGCGCGTCGTTGGGCCCTCTGACTGCCGTGTACTACTGCTACTACCGAGGTCAGTCGGGGCGGTACACTACCTAACTTGTAGACAGCAATAGCAAATGTGGGCTTTTGTATTACTTATTTTGTCCTGATCTGGAGTTAAACCATGTATTGTTGTTTGAGATTCTGCAGCTTACAAACCTGAAATCTCCCAGCATTCCTTGCTGCCTAAACAGAGCTTTCTCTAATTTTGGGACATATACGGATAGAGCACAGTTCATTTGGCAGTGATATCTTACTATGTTATCTGATCTTAGATCACAATAAAAACCATTCAAAAGGTTGAGATAACTTTCTGTGCCCCAGTGTCATAATATTAATTTTTAGATTATGCTTTGCTACTGTAACAGCCCAGTCCAGTATTTGTCTGGCGTCAGGAGGTGTGTTGTTACTATTAGCAACCCTGGACTATGTGTATTAGGGCCTACATCATTCTGACTGTTTATATCTTAGTTTAAGCCTTCTTGTAGTATATTTAAAGAGCAATGTATTTCTGTATTTCTTTGGGGTGATATTTTGTGTGTATTGAAACCCTTTGTGGTGAAGGTGTTGTTACGTTTCCATAGAACCCACAGGAGATATTGATTTTGGGCAATTCAAATGTCTGTAAAACAAGTGTTGAGCTTGATCAGAGCTCCTCCCCTGCAACCCAACAGTCTCTAGTGATTGGCCAGGGGAAAGATGGCTCCGCCCACCCTCTACTCAAGAGGCTGTGCGGGTTCTGACAGTTGGTCAGTTGGTAGTCTGGCTTGGCCAGAGTCACATCTAACCTCCCTGCATCACCTCAGAAATCCTGTTTAGCCTGAGGTTTAGTCCCCTAACCTGTTCCCAGGCAAACTATAAGGGATTGATGCGTTGTCCCCATTTTTCTCAGTAGGACATTCTCTGTATTTAGTAGTGCCCGCTGTCGGATTGGTGAAGTGTTAGAGGGGTTTTCCCCCTTAACCGTCCTGTCTTCCTGGCTTAAAGTCCCGTGTGTCCATGCGTATCCCTCCTGCTTGTCAGTGAGCGTTTACAGCGTCATCTTCTCTCAAGTTTATTCAAGTTTATTCAAGTAGCCATTCACACGCACCTTATAAAGGCTGAAAAACGCAAGTCCCTGGAGCAGGTCTGTCTACTTCATTTTATCTATCTGCTAAGGCCAAATCCATAGTAACCACGTTAACCCCCTCTCTGAAGCTAAGGGAGTCTGATCAAGCCTGCATTTTACTCAAGACCTTATATACCTATATCGAACTGTAAAAAAAAAAATTAATCCCCTTTATAAAATTTTTATCTATTTGCCCCCAAATTTTTTTCTGTAAAACAAAAATTTTATTTTTAAAAACGTTCCCTTTTGAAATTTTTTGAAGGAGGGAAAGGGCTTCCATCACCCTCTGAAACCCCCCCTTGTCCCGGAAGGTTTCAGAAGGTGAGCCCCAAAATTCACCTTAAACACCCAGCAACAACCCCCCAGCACGGGAAAAAAAACATTAAACAAACAATCACAAAGGGGTGGGCAACCCGCTTCTTTTCCGGCCCTTCCCACGAAAAATGGCCCTTTTCTTAGTGCCTTTAGGAAAAACTGTAAAGTTAAAAAGGATTGTTTAATTTCCCCAGAGTCTGCTTTGGGGTTTTTTTTATTATTTTTTTTTGTTTTTTTTATATAAATTTTGGGGGGAAACCTTTTCTCTGTTTTTCCGCCCCCGGGCGGCCAAAATGGGGTTAAATTTTAAATGTAGCTCTGCCCCTGTGCTCCCCGAATTTAAGCCCCGACCCTCTGCAGTGTCTTCTGAAATTTTTAAAATGCCCTTTTCCAAAAAACACCCCGGGGGAAACCCCACACCCGTTTCCCCGCCCCCATCATTTCCTCAGCGCTGTCCCCCGCTACTCCCCCTTTCCCCTCCCCGCATTCCATTCATTTTCTAGCCCGCCTTTTCCTTTCAACCAAAACCCCTACGTTTTCCCGCCCCCACCGATCTTTGGGTGCTTTTAAACCCGCCTTTTCCATCTATCAGCTGCCAGATAATGCCCTTTTTTATTTTTTATTGGGATACTCCCAAAAATAAAGAGGAGGAGGAATTATAAAAAGAATGTCCCCCTGAGTGAATTTTTTTAATTTTTAAAGAGACAGGTGCACAATTTTTTTTTTAAAAAGGGGCAGTTTTACTATTTTAAATTTCACAAAATTTTTCAAATACTTTAAGCTATTTAAACAAGCTGTCCTTTCCCGCAGTCCCGCCTCTTTAACTACCAGTTCTCCTGCATCCCAGGTTGACGGGGCCCCCAATGTTGTTTCCTGCCTTTCTGTTTTGGAAAAAAGCTACTGGTCTACCCCCTTTCTTTATAGGGAAACCTTCCCGTCTTCCCAATTTTTAGGGCGGAAACCCACACTTTTGCGCCCTTTTAAAAGGAAAAAATTTTTCCTACCGGCAGGTACAAATTTCTTTTAGAAAAGCTTTGGAAGGTTTCCGCTGCTGAAAGAAAATGGGCCCGGGCCCCCAAATGAAACATCCCGTGTTTTAGAGAAAATTTCCCAAAAGTTTTACGTAAGGAAATTTTGAGGGTTTCCCGTCGCCTACAGAAGGGGAGGGTTTAAAATTTTTTGACAGACGACGAAACCAGGTGAAACCCTCCGAAAATTAAAAGCACCCACTTTACAAACTGCATACAGAGGGAAAATGAGCCAATTTTACCACCTAGGAAACCCCTTTTTGCTTCTGAAAGAAAATTTTCATAGAAGATTTTAAGAAGGTGGGTCTCTAGGCCCGATACAGAGTCGTTATGTAAGTTAGCGAAAAAAAAACCCTAACTTGACATTTCCCCTTATTTTTTAAGGGGTCTGGGCCTTCCCTTTATAGGAACTGAAATTTCCCATGCACCACTTTATACCCCACCCACTTAATTTTTCCCAAGATATGGCTGGTAAAGTTTCTGTTTTAACCCTTAAATTTAAACCCTTTTGTGTTAACCCCCCCGAAGCCAAACCCCCGAAGGCCCCCAAAGCATCCCCACCTGTTTTGCACCACCGGGTTTCCGGGGAAAAAAAATTTTGGAAATAAGGGATTTGGGCTCTTATGCCAAGTTTTTAAAAGGGGTTTAAAGGGGCCATTCCTCCTATCATCCCTTAGTCCCTTTTGCTGTAGGGGCCCAATGTTCCCCGGCCCCCATCCCCAAAAAAAAGATAGGCCCCCCAGGAAGGTTTAAAGTTTCGAACGTCCCACTGCAAATTTTTGTCACCCCGGGGATGGATATCAAGTCGCCCGTGTTATCCGTTAAACGGGATACCCCCCAAACAAAGGGGGGCCCATCGGGGGTATGTAAAGGGCCCCGAAGAGATTTAAATTTAGGGGGTTTCGGGGGTTTTTTTCAAAAAATTCCCCCAAGTAACTTTTATTTGGGTTTGGATGGTGTTTCCCCTTGAAAACTTTAAAAGATAACCCCTTCCCAGGTCACCAAAAATTTTAAGACCAAAAATTTTGAAAAACATTGGGGGACCCCCATGAAAAAGAAAAACGTTTTGACAGGGGTAAAAGTCCCGTTTGGTTGCTAGTAATGGTTTCAGGCCCAAAATTTCCCCAAATTAAGGGAATTGGGAGTGTCCCCCCCAAATAGTGAAAAAAATCCCGGGGGGGGTTTAGTAAGCCATTTGTGTTTAAAAGGGCTATAAAAAATGGAACAAACCCGGGGATGGTTTCCTTCCCAATTTTTATGAATGGCCCCTTTTCAAAAGCCCCCTTTGCCCTTTTTTGGGGTTTTCCCTTTTCCTTTTACAGGAAATTGTTCAAAAGAACCCAAAAGGCGATCACTTTCCCGGGAGAAGTTCGGGCCCAAAACAGAGGAGGAAAATTTCCAAATTCCCCTTTCCAAAAATATCCGTCCCATCATTCTGGGCTGTCAAAAGTGGGAAAAATTTTGGGCTGGGGGCCGAGGGGTTTACCTGGAAAATTTTACAAAGCTTTCCCACGAACTCTGAATTTACTCTTTTTCCAAAAAATTTAAAGGCCATCCCTTGTTTAAAAAATGCCAGAAGAAATTTTTTCAGTCCCCCAAAAGGGGGAAAAATTTCCCTTTCGGTTGGTTAAACCCCAAGGAATCCACCGCCGAGCTCCCCAAAATTCCCCCCAAGTCGCCCCATTTTATTTAGCTGAATCCCGAAGATATTTTGGGAAAAAGAAACCCTGCCTACCGGGAATTATCAAAGCTACCTTAAAGGTCCTAAGCAGTCTACAACCCTCTGGGGATTAACTGAACATGGGTGATCCCAACACTCCATTGAGCATGTCAACGGTCCGAAAAGCCCGCCAAACGTCATTCCCGGGCCCTTCATAAACATTCTCTGGATTTTGGAAAAACCGCTAACCCAACACCGTATAAATACTGGTAACCATCCTCCCATCAAAAAAAAGCTCGGCCTACCCCCTCCTGCCAATCCCAAACGGGTAAAAAAAATTTTAATTTAAAAGAAATGAAAGACACCCGTGTATTCAAGAGAGTCAGAGTCCTTGGCCCACCAATCGTTCTGTGGAAAAGAAGATGGAAACACCCGCTTCCGGGGGGACTATCGCAAATTGAACAATACACCCAAAAGGGTACCCTCTCCCAGCTGAAATCCATTGCGCATTTGGCTCCGCTCCCTTCTCTACATTTCACCTCACTAGGGGTTATTGGCAGGTCCCCAGGGCTTCCAAAGGATCAGGAAAAAAAGAAATTACCACCCCTAGGGGGTTAATGAGTTTACCATATGCCTTTGGACTTGCAACACCCCTCCACAAAACACGATGGAAGGGGGTTGGGGTCAGTAACTTTCAAAGTTTTTCTTCTATACCTAGAGGACTCTTTTGTACCTCGTATTATGGGGAACATCTCATCATTTGGGCTGAAATATTCCAAGACCATAGGAATGGCTTGAAGATAAAACCATCCAAATGCCATTTGCTTAAGCCACAGGTGAACTACCTACCCCCAGTTGTTCGTGCTGCCGGGACCCAAAGCCAATCCAGAGAAAATCCTGCAGTCAAAAATTTGGGAAACTCCCAGAACATTTTGAAAGAGCCCCAAAAGTTTCCGGGGTTTTTTTCCCGGCTATTACCCCCCCGCTTTTTCCCACATTTTGCACAAGAGGACCACTTACAGAATCCTGCGGGGTTTCCCAAGAGAGAGTTATAATAGAAAGTGCCTACAGATGGTCCCCCCGCCAAGAAAATTCCCTTTCTAGACTCTCGGGCCCTATTGCGTCACCCCCCAATTCTGGCTACCCGGGATTACAATCATGCTTTCCGTCTAATACAGACGCCATTTTTTTAAAGGGCCCTAGGAGCGTTCTGTCACAGGTACAAGTAACCTGAACGGTCACGCATACTACCCGAAGCTTGCGGGGATTGAAAAGAAGAAAAAAATTATAGTTATTCAAGTTGAGCTTTTGGCTTTAGAGGGCTTTACAGAAAAATTCAAGGACTATCTCCCCCACAACCCCCCACAGTTTAAGGGATAAAAATTTCCCAAGCCCATCTATTTCTCCCGGGTTAGGTGCCTTGAGCAACGTGGGCCTCAAGACTTGCAAACTCAACTTGATATAAATACAAAGGGGAAAAAACTTAATGCGTTTCTTTTCAGTCTGCCAAAGGGTAAGAACCCCCAAAGAGATGAATGGGAAGAGTTGAAATGCCACCATTCTACCAAGGTTCCACGCAGTGTGCTTTTCCCGCTACTCGGGCTGAGAAGCTTCAAGCAAAAGTCAGCCCTTGCAAGAGTCCCAGAGGGAAAACCATTAAAAGTGAACTCTTTCTTCGAAGTTTTTTTGATTATCGACAGCAGGAAAAATTTCATAGGGTTTAGAAAACATTTCCCGGGAAGTTAAGTTGGACGCCTGGGGAGCAAGAAGAGATGTTTTCACCAAAAAGGGTTTGTCCTCAGGAATACCCTGGATCCTGTTCGGAGAAGACTCCATCAGATTCTGTCCCGGGGAGGGATGCCAAAATTGTCTTGGAGCCTACCAGCCAGTCTGGCCATTTTGGGGTTCCAAAAAACAGAAGCCACTATCAGACAGGTTTTATTATTGGAATGCGAACAGAATAAAATTGTTGTATGAGTGTCCCAGCAACTGCCCAAAGGCCCGCAAGAAAGAAGCCCGAGTCCTCTGCACCCTATCACCCCACAAACTTAATGAGTTGGTTCCCCGGGACCATTGAATTTGGTCCTCCCAGATCCGAACCCCTTTGCGTTGACAATGGTGGATCTTTACTCAAAAGGGTTTTTTTGTAGTACCAGTTAAAGATTTTTAAAAGCCAAAAAAACTGCCATTGCCTTCTACCGTGAATATGTCAAACTTTTTGGGTTCCAAAACAGGTTGTCTGCCTGGATCTGCTTTCGAGTCCAGCTGTTTTAAGAGCTTTGCAACTTTTACGATTGCAGGAAATTCGACAATTTTGTACCGCCCCAAGGCAAATTTCTTATCAAAAGATCAACCAATCTTTATTAAAGTGTTGCATATCGCCCAGTTTCCAAGAAAGCAGAGTGGCCCCAACTCTTAGAGAAAGGTGGGGAAAACTATAATAATACTAAAACACGTTTTTATGGGTTACTCACCCCATTATCTCATGTTTGGTGACAAAGGACAACTTCCTCAAGATAGAGCTCTTGGAATTTAAGTCCCTGACTCCATAAATCCATTTTCTAAATGCGACGGGAACGAAACCCGAGACTTATTTAAAACAAAAGGAAATTTGTGAACATTGGTTTGGTTGAAAACCCCTCAAGACAAGAACATTACTACAACAACGTGCTAATCCACACTGTTTTTGGGAAATGGGAACAAAAATTTGGCTGAAAAAGCATAAACCTTCTGATAAACTTGACTTAGTGGGAGCAAGAGCTGTACACAATAACTGCTGTTCCCAAACCGAATTTTAATGTTTATGAGGGGCCCGAAACCTGGAAAAGGGTCCACAAACCTCCAAAAAACAGGTTAAAAAACCCTTTTTAACAAGGGGATCCCTCTTATAACCCCCCCTTCAAATCCACCTGCTCCGTCTATATTTCCCTTTTTGTGCCCATTACCCCAAATCCAACCTTTTGTAAAGAAGCCATCAGGGAAACCCTCATTTCTAATTTCCTGGGTCACAGGGTACCCCTGCCAGTATCATCCCCCCCCTACATTACCAGCACCAGTGCAGTTCCAGTTTCACTCCTTTTCATCCCTTAAAACCCGAACCAGCATCTCAACACCCAAAGGGAAGAAGAAAAAAAGGATACTCAAGTGCTGAGGCGTTTTGAGCGTTCCAACAAAGGAATACTACCTACTCGCTACCGGATTTAAAAAAAACCTATAATAAAAAATTTTTATATTCTTTCAAAAATATTAATGTATTATTTAAAACTATTAGCTAATAGTGTGATGTTTTTGCAAAAAGTTTTTAAACTTTTTATTTCAATATGCTTTTTCCCTATCAACCCTTTTCATGGACAATGGTCGTTTCATACAAGACTCTACCTTTGTGGAATCTAATCGGGTTTTAATATAAATGTTTTTTTTGTTTTTCATTATTCTATCAATTCTTAAAATATATGGTTTTTTCCTTCCCCTTTTAATAACCCTTCGCCTGCCCCCCAAAGGGCGCCGAGGACGGGTCATTCTTTGGGGGGAGCTGTAACGGCCCCTCCGTTTTTTATCGGCTCAGGGGGTGTTTGTTGCCGTTTTGCAACCCTGGGCTTGTGTATTAGGGCCTACAGTTTAATTTTTAGTTTAAGCTCTCTTTTAGTTAAATTTTTTGGCAATGTATTTTTGTATTTCTATTTGTGTGATATTTTGTGTGTATTTCCTCAGTGGTGAAGGTGTTGTTACAGTTTCCATAGCAACCCCCTAGAGATATTGATTGGCCAATTTATATCCTGTAAAAAAAGTGTTGAGCTGATCAAGTCCCCCCTGAACCCATCTCTAGTGATTGCCAGGGGAAAGATGGCTCCCCCCCCTCACTCAAGAGGGTGGGGGTTTTTGAACATTTTTGGGCAGTTTTGGAGTCTGGCTTGGCCAGAGTCCAAACTAACCCCCCCTGCCACCTCGAAATCCTGTCCCCCCCGGCTGAGGTTTAGTCCCCCTTAACCGTTTCCCGCGCTATAAGGATTATGCGGTCCCATTGTTCAGTAGGGCATTCCTGTATTAGTGTGCCTGCTGTCGGATTGGTGAAGTTTAGAGGGGCTCCCATTTCACCGTCCATGCTTCCTGGGTTTCAAGTCGTGTGTCCATGGGTTCCCTCCGCTTGTCAGTGAGATTTACACATCACTTCCCCTTCAATTTATTCAAGTAATTCAAGTAACCATTCACACGCACCTTTAAAAGGCTGAAAACCGCAAGTCCCTGGAGCAGGTCTGTCTACTTCATTTTTGTCTTTTCTGCTAAGGCCAAATCCATAGTACCACGGTAACCCCCTCTCTGAAGCAAAGGAGTCTGATCAAGCCTGCATTTACTCAAGACCTTATATACCTGTATCGAACTGTATAAAATTAATCCCTTCAGTAAAATTTTCACCCAGCAAGACCCTCCAGCACGGGAACATCATTATCATCACTCACAGGGTATGACATTATGCCAATATTTGTCCCACACGCTGTGCATTGATCTGATTCAGAAAATACTAAGTGTCCCACTACTTTACAGGAGCTCAGGTAAATGGGTGTGTCAAAAGTTGAAAAACCTTGTTTATCTGTCGGGCATGATTTAAAATAGAAGAATAGGATCAAACTCACGTTCTGGACGCTCCCGTTCAGTTGCGGCGGATGTCCCATTCATCTGGGCTGTATCTAGGAACGGTCATTGTTCACATGAAAAGTTTAGCCAATCACAGGCCACAGCGGTCACGTGCACGTGACGTTGTGGCCTGTGATTGGCTGCACCTGTCACATGAACGTTAACAGCTAGAGTCAGGGTGAACGAGACGACCAACGCAACGGAATGGGAGTGTTCTTCTATTTTTAATCATTCCCAACAGAAGAACAAGGATTTTCAACTCTTGGAGCACAGCTTTAAGCAATTAGGGGTGTGTCTGACAACAAGCTTCTCGACTGTTTCCAGTGACGACCTGCAGAACTGTAAACACAGCTGGCCTATAACAGTCTCTAACATATGACCAATGCTATACATGCATAAAGTTATTGCACTTTTATCTAAATTCATTTTAAAGGACCACTGCAGATTTTTAGTTCTTTAGAAATTGCTTTTAGCTACACTGTAGTGCCAGTAATTTTGCTTACCTGTAGCTGGATACAGGATTTCTGGCTGATGCAACAGTCACTGTTAGGTCACATGACTTGCACTCTGATTCGATAAGACACTGGCCCTCATTTTCTATCACTGTCTAAAAGTTAGACAGCGTAAACTGAGATAGGCAGTCTAAAAATGCATCAGATTTAAACACGGTACGTATAACTTCCTAACCTTTTATCCAATTACATGCACCAAAACTGTTTCATTAGGTGACATGGAAATTAACTTAAAAAAAAGTAACTCATCCCGAAAAATATGGAAATGCTGTTTTATTTCCCCCAAAAAAAAGTATAAAAAGTAATCCATAAATGAGAACATATACTCCAAAATAGTGTAATTAAAAATACCAATGGACCCATAAAAAACCCTCATGCAGCTTCAGTGACAGAAAAATAATAAACTTATGGCTCCCGAAATATGACAAAAAATTAATGGTCCTTAAAGGGGTTGTCTCACTACAAAGATTAGTTTTCAACATGTAGGGACAGATAAATGAAGACTTTTTTTCAAATACATTGCCCTGTTTTGTTTTTTTTATCAGCTCTGAGTGCACACGGGTCAGCATCTGAAAGCAGGAAGTGACGTCACCACAGGTCGGACTGCAGGCAGCTTGAAAACAGAGTGTTATCTCTAACAAACAAAGGAGAAAGTTTGTACTGTACAGAAAAGATTTCCTGCTCTCATGTCAATGTATCAATATGGAGCTGATAAGCTAACCA
Source organism: Phyllomedusa bahiana (assembly GCA_025379985.1). Classification (NCBI taxonomy): domain Eukaryota; kingdom Metazoa; phylum Chordata; class Amphibia; order Anura; family Hylidae; genus Phyllomedusa; species Phyllomedusa bahiana. The sequence continues at coordinate 174,843 of JAODAL010001764.1, forward strand.
CTGCTATAGAACCACCCACAGCCTTACCAGGAAGAAACAGGACGCATGAATACTGAAACTGCTTGTGGCTCTGAAACAGCATTGTGAGACAATCCCTTTAAGTAGAACTTGTGGTCATTCCTCACATATCTGCTTTAGTTAACACTAGTGTTTTTTATGACCTAACAATTCTGGAGCATCTTTTCTCAGATATCTGTTTAATTGGTTTTTCTGCTGCTTCTCCTAGAAATCCATAACCAGTTTGTCAGCTGGGTGTTACTAATGGGGGATGAAAGCACCGCACCCTAAGACATTATCCAATCAGTGATGAAGGGACACACCCCACTGAAAACAGGAATGGTAACACCCTTCTGACAGATTCAGTAACACATTTCTAGAAGAAATAAAAGAGGGACAGCACGCCACAGAGTTATAAGAGAAGATGCTCCAGAATTGTTATATTACAAGGAACATAAGGATTTATTAAAATAGATACGTCAGGAGATGTCACAGGTCTTCTTTAAGGCTCAAACAAGGTTGAGTTAAAGGGGTTGTCTCACCATGATATTTCACAGATTACCAGCTTCAGACTTACACTTCCTGGTTAGGCTTCTATCTTCTATGTTAATCCAGCCAATTAACAGTAACTTATACTGAACTCTGCTTGTGAAAAATGATTGCACTCAGTTTTTTTGTGAAAAATTAAGACTGGATCCACAATGACTTGGTGGTCACTGTAAATACTTTGAATACATCAAAATCGCATGCATGTTGCAGTAATGCCATGAATATAACTCAAAAGTGGTGTCACAAATTGTAAATTTCTACAGTGCCTTGCGAAAGTATTCGGCACACTTTTCAACCTTTTGCCACATTTTAGACTTCAAACATAAAGATATAAATTTTTGGGGGGAAGAATCAACAACAAGTGGGAAACAATTGTGAAGTGGAACGAAATTTATTGGATATTTTAAACTTTTGTAAAAAATAAAAAAACTGAAAAGTGGAGGGGGCAAAATTATTCGGCAAACTCAGTCCAGTAGTTCAGTGAGGATCTCTGAATGATCCAATGTTGTCCTAAATGACTGGTGATGATAAATATAATCCACCTGTGTGTAATCAAGTCTCTGTATAAATGCACCTGCTCTGTGATAGTGTCAGGTTCTGTTTAAAGCACAGAGAGCATCTTTAAAGGGACCAAGGAACACACCAGGCAGGTCCGTAATACTGTTTGAAGTTTAAAAGCCGGATTTGGATACAAAAAGATTTCCCAAACCTTAAACAGTCCAAGGAGCACTGTGCAAGCGATCATATTGAAATGGAAGGAGTATCAGACAACTGCAAATCTACCAATAACCAGCCAGCCCTCTAAATTTTCATCTCAAACAAGGAGAAGACTGATCAGAGTGGAGCCAAAAGGCCCATGATCACTCTGGATGAACTGCGAGATCTACAGCTGAGGTGGGAGAGTCTGTCCATAGGACAACAATCAGTTACACTGACAAATCTGGCCTTTATGGAAGAGTGGCAAGAAGGAAGCCATTTCTCAAGATATCCATAAAAAAATCTTGTTTAAAGTTTGCCACAGCCACCTGGAGACACCAAACATGTGGAAGAAGGGGCTTGCTCAGATGGAACCAAAATCCAACTTTTTGGCCACAATGCAAAACGATATGTTTGGCGTAAAAGCAACACAGTTTATCCCCTGAACTACCTCCCCACTGTCAAACATGGTGGTGCAGCATCATTTTTTGGGCTTTTCTTCAGCAGGGGCAGGGAGAGGTTAAAATTGATGGGAAAAATGGATGGAGCCAAATACAGGGCCATTCTGGAAGAAAACCTGTTGGAAATCTGCAAAAGACCTGAGACTGGGAGGAGATTATCTTCCAACAAGACAAAGATCCCCCAAAATAAAGCAAAATCTACAATGGACAAATAACCCTATCCAGGTGTTAGAATGGCCAAGTTCAATCCAGCCTGAATCCAAACGAGAATCTGGAAGTGCTGAAACTGCTGTCACAAACGCTCTCATCCAACCTCACTGAGCTCCAGCTGTTCACAAACGCTCTCCATCCAACCTCACTGAGCTCCAGCTGTTCACAAACGCTCTCCATCCAACCACACTGAGCTCCAGCTGTTCACAAACGCTCTCCATCCAACCTCATTGACCTCCAGCTGTTCACAAACGCTCTCCATCCAACCTCACTGAGCCCCAGCTGTTTTCCAAGGAAGAATGGGCAATAATTTCAGTCTCTCGATGTGCAAAACTAATACATAGCCCAAGCGACTTGCAGCTGTAATCGCAGCAAAAGGTGGCGCTACAAAGTATATTAGTAAATAATATTGCACGCCCCACTTTTCAGTTTTTTCTTTTTTACAAAAGTTTAAATATCCAAGAAATTTCGTTCCACTTCACAATTGTGTCCCACTTGTTGTTGATTCTTCACAAAAAATAAACATGTTATATCTTTATGTTTGAAGCCTGAAATGTGGCAAAAGGTTTAAAAGTTCAAGGGGGCCAAATACTTTCACAAGGCACAGTCTATCTGTAAAGTTGCTATCAATCTCCATCTACTGAAAAAATCCCAATATGTTCATGCGACAGGGAGTCACCTGGAGGCTTTACTTTTCTATAATGCCTCCTTCAATGCATTTTGTACAAAGGTTTTGTCTATATATAACATTAACATAAGAAAAAAGGGCAAAGTTAGATTAATCTCTTATTATAGCGAGGAAAAATTTGCATCTGAAATGTCACTTGTGCCTATTATGGCATTAAGGAAGTGCTGTAAAATAACAGGCCCACAAAGGCATTTAAATCAAGCAGAGCTACTGTTGCAGAGCCATAATCACAGCTGTGAGCCGATGTAAATGCTTTTCTGTTCCTGGGAGATGATGGTCGGAGCGGAGATCTGCTGTCTGGCTTTATATGGAAGCTGACAGTTCTAATTAACAGGGCATATTAATCATAGTGCTGCAATTTAGCCTCTATTACGCAGGGACTACAGGTTAAAGTCATCTGCGATTTATCCCATTGTTTCACATAGAGCCTGAATTAGGGACACTCCTTAACTATACATAATCCAGTACATCGCTTCTAAACTCGGAATTCAGAAATAATAAAAATGGACTCTATTCTAAATGGACTTCTATTCTAAAATAAATAATGTTTTATAATGTTTTTATGGCAAATGGGTATTCCCATAATAATGAATAGCTTTAAATGAGTTTTCTCACCACGCTGTTTTACTGAGTCACAAGCAGTCTTACACTCACTCTGCCTCCTCAAGCTGTGGGTGGTTCTATAGCAGACTAGCACATCCAGCTCCTAGCTGAGCCATTACACTGACAAGTGAGGGAGATGTTATTGTGATAAAACTAAAGGTACATGTGCTGTGAGGACGGGAAACAATGGCTTTATTTGTAAACAGAAGCTAACCTTGAAAGAAATAGTTTGCTCTAGAGCTCAACCCCTCCATGGGGTGACGTCACTCCTTGCTCTGAGCTCTCTCATCTAATCAGATAACAGAATTATGGTCAGGCAACAAGGTTCTATAAAAAACTATGTGCACTCACAGCACATAAAACATCTCTTATCTCATGACTAAAGTAAAATCTTGGAAGGGAGAACATGGACGCACATCCTCACAATATACGTATCTAATATATCTAATGCTTCTCAGCAAAACTTTACAAAAAATAAACAGGAGGGTCTTAGTATACTTTTTGATCAAAACGTATTTGCCCACTTGCCACTTCACGGCGACCTCTTTAAAGTGGATCCCTAAACTAAATAGGGGCAGCACTGCATGGCAGCCACCACCGCAGCAAAAACCGCACAGGTGAGGGGCACAGCCCAGTGGCCTAACAGCCCCACTGCTGCCAGACTGAGCCCCCTGGCTCTGGGCTGCACCACCCTACCAGAACAGCATCACGGCAGCAATGGCCGCCACACGGCACCACAACCACAAAAGGAAAGATAGACACGGCTCATCTTGCCTGGGCTCCCTGCAAGTAGACTGACTACTACTAATTAAAAACACCTGGGCGAAATGGGGGAGGAGTGCTGATCCATGTGTGCAAAGAAATAGACGTGTACATTCTAACATGGAAGGGAGAGGCATGGACCGCACATCCTCACACTGGACGTTGCTCTAATGCTTCTCAGCAAAACTTTACAAAAAATTAACAGGAGTTCTTAGTATAATTTTTGATCAAAACGTATTTGCCCACTTGCCACTTCACGGCGACCTCTCCTTTTTTTGGTGTTAGTGCTGTGTGGCGCCCATTGCTGCTGTGGTGCCATGTTTGAGGGGAGGTGCAGCCCAGAGCCGGGGACTAGGTCTGGCAGCGGTGGTGCTGCAGACCACTTGCTTATGTACTGCGGTGGTGGCCACCATGCAGTGCCATTTCCATTAGCGTAGGGACCCACTTTAAAGAGGTCGCCATGAAGTGGCAAGTGGGTCTATACGTTTTGATCAAAAAGTATACTAAGAACCCCTTGTTCATTTTTGTAAAAATTTTGCTGAGAAGCATTAGATCACAGTATGCTGTGAGGATGTGTGGTCCAAAAATCTCTCTCCCCTTCTACTATAAAGTAAAATCTATTGACCAATGTATTTAGAAAACATCTTCATATAACTGTCCCTTCATGTTGAAAGCTAATCTTTAGGGTATGTTCACACGGTGTACTGCGGCGTGTACAGTACATGCCACAGTACATCGTGTGTTTCGTATAAAGAGGCACATGGGTCAATATATATAATAAAGCGTCACCAATCACTTTACATTATAGTCTGTCTTTAATCCCTTAACGACCTTGGGCGTATGAGTACGTCCCAAGGCCGCTATGGGGCTTTGCAGGGGGATCGCGCCACGACCCCCCCGCACAGCTGCCCGGTGTTAGCGGCAAATCGCCACTGACACCCGGCAGTAACCGCGCCGGCGGGTGGCTCCGCCCGCTGGCGCTGTTTTACCCATCAGACACCGCGGCAAAGATGGCCGCGGCGTCGTCTGAATTAAAGGAGTTGTCTCATTACGAGCTTTCAGCCTGTCAGTGAGCCTGGTAAGTTGAACTGAGGGGCGTGTTTCTTGGTCTGTCTCTTCTGCTCCCTCTCCCCCCCTCCCATCAGCACACAGAGCAGCTACGTAACTTCTATACAGGGGGGGGGGAGGGGGTTTGCTGCCAGAGTTCACCCTGTGTGTGCGCTGCCTAGGTCTGTTACAGGAGAGGGGGCTGATCTATGAGTGTAGGAGGAATGTGAAGTGGTGTGCTAATAGAACAGAGGGGAGGCATGTGTTTCTATATCCCCTGCTTAGCTTACAAGTCTCCACATCTCCAGCAACAACAAGGGATGTGTTACTATACTCATGATGTCTCACTAATACAGGAGAGCATAAAGTATTCACATGCCTGATCTGTATAGTATTAGTATAGTCACAGTTCCAAAGACATATCATGATTATAGTAACAGACAGGGTCACTGCTGTCACATTATCTGTGTAGAGAGCAGGAGGAAGGCAGGCACACACAGGGTTAATCCAGGCAGCATGGACACAGATGCCAGCGTCCTCCCTCCCCCCTCCCTCTACTACAGAAGCATTCTGTGTGGGAGGGGCTCTCTGCTCCGACCTGTCTTCAAAGACTGAGGAGTCATAAAGACCTGACAGCCAGTAAGATAAGGATCAACAGGTCGCTGCTATAGAGATTTGAGGAGCTGATGCACTCCTGCTAACAGGGCTAGCTCAAAATCAGTAGGACATTTGTAATGAACATATATTGCAAAGCTGCTTGTTTTTTAAAGATCTTTTAATTAAAACCCAATCATTGTAGCGAGACAACCCCTTTAAGGCCGATCGGTGCCACGCACCGATCGGTACGGTCATTGGCACCGGCGCAGCTATGCTGCGCCGATCCGACGACCGGGCATGGTGGTGGGGAGCCTTGTGAAGGCTCCTGTCACTTACCCTGGCCGGTTTGCCCCACTCCGTCCGCAGACAGGAAGTGGGGAAACCGCCATCTTTGTACACCCTAATGCATTACTTATGCAATGCATTAGGTTGTATTAACAATCGCACCACCTAGTGGTCAAGTACCATAGGTGGCCTCAATGTTACAGTAAAAAAAAATAAAAAATAATGTTTTAAAGTACAAAAAAAAGTATTAAAAGTTCAAATCACCCCCCTTTCCCCATTTTACAAATAAAATCATTAAAATAATAAAAAAGTTACACATATTTGGTATCGCCACGTCCGAAAAAGTCCAATCTATAAAAATATAACATTATTTATCCTGTACGCTAAACACCGTAGAAGAAAAAAAATTCCAAACGCCAAATTTGCGTTTTTTGGTCATTTTACGTCACTCAAAAAATGGAATAAAAATGATCAAAAAAGTCACATGCATTCCAAACTACTAGCGATAAAAAGTACACTTCAGCCCGCAAAAAATGCCCCCTCACTGACGTCCGTAGGTGTTAGTACAAAAAAAGTTATTGGTCGCACAAAATGGCGCGGCGGCGCAAATTTCAAAAATAGAAAATGTTTGGAATTTTTTTACGGTACCAAAACATAACGGAAACCCGACATGTTTGGTATTGCCGGATGCATAACAACCTGTAGAATACAGATAACACATTATATTTACCGAAGATTGAACGCCGTAAAAGCAAAACCCCCGCAAACATGGCGAAAATAAAAATTTTTTCACAATTTGTCCCACTTGGAATTTTTGGGCGGTTTCCCAGTATATTCTATAGTATAATAAATAACACCATTAGAAAGTACATCTTGTCCCGCAAAATAAAAGCCCTCATGTGTCTATGTAGGTGGAAAAATAAAAAAGTTATGGCTTTCAGAAGGCGAGGAGGGAAAAACGAACGTGTCACAAAAAAAAACGCCTGGTCCTTAAGGGGTTAAGGATAATAAGGTAAAGCCTCATACCAGAGAAATGTGCAGCAAAACTAAATCGCTAATATCTACAGCCCAAAGTGCCTTACCAGTAAGAACTGAATAGACGAATCGCCCCAACGCGCGTTTCGCAAATCTCTGCTTCCTCAAGGGGTACCATGTGCCTCTTTATACTATACTTACATCATGTTTACATTTGAACAGTAATGATTAGACCTGTCATATATTGGACCTTTTATAAACCTATTCTGTTTTGTAAGATTTGTAATGTGTCATTAATAAAAATTGTTACTTTTATACCAGTTACTCTCTGGTGTCTCTTGAGATTGTGATACTATGTTGTATGAGAGTGGTTTTCTAATATGAAAGGGAACCCTAATTTAACAGGGCTCAGCTTATAGAGCATTTTTGGACTTATATTACTGTATAGTGTAATAGTGTATACTAGGGTATATTTAGCCTAGGTTCTGGGTGGGACTGTCATTTTTGGGATATCTGTATATCCCACATATATTTTGGTCAGGCAGTGTGTAGATAGGGTTTTATAGGGATAGTGATTTCTATTCCCTATGGTTCGTTTTGAGCTATATACCTGCTTATAGTTGTATCTAAGGTATTTGGGAGAGTGTATTAGTGCTCCCCTTTTTAAGGCTTATATTAAAAGTTACGTTTTATAGTCCTGTCCAGTGATTTATCTTCTGATTTAATTTGACTATTGTTTGGTACTATTGGGTTACTTTATTTACCCTTTATTTAGTTTTGTACTGTTACATGTTATTTCCCATAGGAAATAGCTCACGTTTCCATTGGCCGGTCGGTGACGAGCCCCCTCACCTCCGATCAGATCACAGCGTCTAATATCATATAGTTACAAGGTGCGAACCATCGACACGCCTCTCTCTGCTTTTAACACTGTATCTTTATTGCTATTGGTAATTTTCTAATTTCCCGCAATAATATTGCTCTCTCATTGGCCCTTCCAGACACACCCCAAGCCTGCCAGCCAATCATAGGCCGGGCGCCTAACCTACACTCTGCTATGAGCTTTTTTTCCTACTTTTTCATGCACCGCCCCTTTACTTAGCCTTCCCACTGAGCACCTTACCCCATAGACCACAGTGGTGTTTGTAGCTCAGGCGCTCATTGGCTACTCATGCCGCACCTTTTTTTGTTTTGAACAATCAGGAGTCGAGCGCTCGATCCTTGGTGTTCCTATGGGATGAAACGCTCGCACATCCTTTTTTACATATATTCAATAGGGGTTCAACTGTTCTATCTTAATATGTTCACAATCAATAATTTGAGCCACAGCTTCACGATGTTAGGGTTTATCGATGCCGTAGTTCTAAAGCAGTCTTTGCCATGATTTGCACAAACATATTTCCCGCCAACTCCCCGGCCAATCAGCTTTCACCTTTATTATCATTCCTGTTTTTTTAAAGTTCCCGTCTTGCTATTCATTGGTTGTTTTAGCTCCATATGTTTTTATGTACTTGCTATTTACATTGTGATTGATGTACCTTGTGACCAATAGAAATAGACTTGTCCTTTTAAATTTGTATGTTGTTTCCCGGTCCTAACTGTAACACTACTTCTGACGAAGCGCCGGTGTCGGCGTGAAACGCGTCAAGTGAAATGTTCTTCTGAAATGAGTAGTCAGGTAGTCCGGGTCAGCAACAGATCAGTAACGTCAGGTCACAAATCGAAACCAAAGAGAGGAACCAGTAACAAGCCAGGGGTCAGAAACACTGTCAGGAGCGAGGTACAAAAACAGAACACAAGCTGAGCTCAGGAAAGCAAGCAGGGGTCCAGTACATGAAAAAGCAAGTAAATACTGGTAAGGTATAGGCAGCCAGGGAATATCACAGGCACAGCACTCCAATACCAGCAGGTTTAAATGGAGTGCCCTGACACTGCTCCCATAGCTGATTGGTGTGGTCTCCGGGCCCTCCTATTCAAAGTGGCTGGAGGACTGTCAATCCAGGAGTCTCTAGCAGAGCATCTCTCTGGGTGTGACCGCAACCCCGGAGAATCCCCAGTTGCAGAGCATTGCACCCTGCATGCTGGAAGCTGACCAGGGAAGAGAGTTCTTAATGTATTTATCAGTATTTATGCATAATTACATATACTAACAATGGAAGAAACATTCCTCCATTCCCAAACAACAAATCTAATCATTAATAGAAAATTACAGCATAAATGAGTTGAGAGAGAATATTACATAAAATGGACTGAGCTGCAAGTTATCTCATTTACCGGTACGTTTCAAAATGTAGGTAAAATCCTGATGTTCCCATGAGATGAAGGCCAGAGCAAAGAAAGGAATGAAGTAAGAAAGTTGAACATTGAACGTCCAAATCATGCATTAACTTTGTGTTAAAGTCTGTATTACTACAGCTGCTTTTAACAAGTGAAAGCATTAGGGTGCAAACACACAAGGGTCCAACTGCATGCAGCTGTGACCATGCCCCAATGCGGCTTTCAACAGTCGAGTGCTGGTTGCTAGTGGTAACCTCACATGAGCCTATATAGCAGAAAATGAGATTACCACCAAACAGTCCCATTCAAATGGATTCAAAGTTAAATAATTACCAAGCAGTCCCATTCAAATGAACTCTAAGTTATGACGTCTGGGGAAATTAAGCCGAAAATCTCAACTGTGATGCTCAGCAAATAGTAGAGAAGTACAGTGGAAACCAGAAATTTAAATACACTATATAAAAAGACACATATCCATGTTTCTCTCACTATGTGACATGAAATCAGAATAAACCTTGCCCATTTTAGGTCAATTATGAACCAAAATTATTTATGTTTGCAAAATGCCAGAATAATGAGAGAGATTTTTTAAGGCATTTTTATTACTTTCTGCAAAGTCAAAAGTTTGGATACACTAGGATTACTATGCCTGTAAACAATTTGGGACAGCCCATATGATGATGTCATGTCTTTGGTTTATTGGCAACATCTGAGTTAACTTGAGACACACCTGTGGATGTATTATTTTATGAACACCAGAAACACACGGCTTCTGTGTTTAACATCATGGGAAAGTCTAAAGAAATCAGTCAAGATATCAGGAAGAGAATTGTGGACTTGCACAACTCTGGATCATCTTTGGGTGCAATTTCCAGATACCTGAAGGTGCCTCATTTATCTGTACAAACAATTATATGTAAGTACAAACAAGATGAGAATGTCCAGCCGTCATACCACTCAGGAAAGGGACAGGTTCTGTGTCTCAGAGAATGTGCTGTGGTAAGACATGTGCATATCAACCCAAGAACAAAAGCAAAATACCTTGTGAAGATGCTTGTGGAAGCTGGTATGGTTGTGTCATTATCCACAGTGAAATGAGTACAGTATCAATATGGACTGAAAGGCCACTCTGTCAGGAAGAAGCCATTGCTCCAAAAAACATAAAAGCCAGATAAATGTTTGCAAATGCAAAAGGAACAAAAGCCCACATTTTGGAGGCATGTCCTGTGGTCTGACGAAACTAAAATTGAACTGTATGGCCATAATAACCATTGTTACGTTTGTAGGAAAACGGGAGAAGCTTAGAAGTCTAACAACACCATCCCAACTGTGAAACACGGGGGTGGCAGCATCATGTTGTGGGGTTGTTTTGCTGCAGGTGGGATTAGTGCACTTCACAAAATAGATGGCATCATGAGGAAAGAAGATTACGTGGCAATATAGAAGCAACATCTCAAGACATCAGCCAGGAAGTTAAAGCTTTGGTGGAAATGGGTTTTCCAAATGGACAATGACCTGAAGCATACTGCCAAACTGGTAACAAAGTGGCTTAAAGGGGATGTATCGCTTCTTTAGTTCGGCTGATTCATACTGCTCTCAGCTTCTCAACTCTAGAAATACAGGGGCGTTTCTTCCCATCCAAGCTGGGTGACATCATCCCCCCTTCACTGTTCATGCTGGCTCCCGAGACTCCCCCCCCCCCCCTCTGAGTCCACATGTCACTGTGTCTCACCCTATCAGTCTTATTTTGTAAGATCTGTATATATACCACAGGCTACATTCAATCTAGACTGAGCACCGATCTCTTCTCCTCTCACAGCTGGAGAATTGTTACAGTTGAATCCAGCTTTCTATAAACGGCACAGGTCTCCCTTCTATGGAGGAGAGTTAGGCACCGAAACACAACTGTGCTGTTTTCTGATTGTAGAATCAGCTGCAGTGTGTTTCTGCTAGCTGTGCAGAGAAAAATTGCTACGGCACCTAACTCAGAGAGGCAGGGATCGACACACAATTGTGCTGTTTCCTGATTTTAGAAGCCCTGCAGTGGTATTCTGTTTCTTCTGGCTGTGCAGAGTGAATATGTGCAGGTCTCTTACTTTGAATGAAAGGCAGTAATGCAAGCTCCTGTGAATACGACTGGGGGCCGAACAGAATGTAAATGAGCTCTCAGCTAGTGAAATGCAAGCAGGAGGAATCCGCCAGCACTGGATATCAGTGTAAACAGAAACAGAAGATAAGGAAAACTGTGAATACAAGACAGCTTTGCTAATGACATCTAATTGCAAAGTTGCTTGTTTTCACTGTCCCCTTATTCTGAAGACAATTTAATGAAATGATACAACCCCTTTGAGGATAACCAAGTCAATGTTTGGGAGTGGCCATCACAAAGCTCTGATCTCAATCCTATTGAAAATTTATGGGCAAAGCTGAAAAGGCAAGTGCGAGCAAGACGATATACAAACATGGCTCAGTTACACCAGTTCTGTCAGCAGGAATGGGCCAAACTTCCTACCAACTATTGTGAGAAGCTTATGGAAGGATATCCAAAATGTTTGACCCAAGTCATACAGGTTAAGGGCAATGCTACCAAATACAAATTAAATGTATGTAAACTTTTGACTTTGCAGAAAGTAATAAAGATGCCTTAAAAATTCTCTCTCATTATTCTGGCATTTGGCAAATATAAACAATTTTGGTTCCTAATTGACCTAAAACGGGTAAGGTTTATTCTGATTTCATGTCAGGTAGTAAGAAAAACATGTATATGTGTTTTTTTTATATAGTGTATGTAAACTTCTGGTTTCAACTGTATATGTATATATATATATATATATTTATAATATATTTTATATATTATATATATATATACACACACATATACACACACGCACGCACGCATATATATATACTGTATGTATAAATGCGGAACATTACCCCTTTATGGCTATGCCTAGAGTCTCTCAGCTAGCCAACCAGTATTCGATTCTGCACTGATGAGGGGTGAACAGCTGTCTGCAGATGAATATTTGGTTGGCTCTAATCCCATTTACATTGCAGGGCTCCATGATTCAGATGATAATTAAGGAACGCTACATCCAATAGGAGGTGCTGTAGAATCCTAACTCATTTCACTTGAGCCTTTTTGAACATGTTTCTAAAAAAATCTTGGTAGTCTAACAGCCTTCACAAAAATAAATATATATAGACGAAAACAAAGCAAACATAGGCAAACAATTAAAAGTATGCAGTTTTTCCATTATAGTTTATAGATCCATTGTCCTAAATGTTTGAATACCTCTTTAGACTGATGAAAAAAAATGTTTGACTGATTGCAAAATGTCATTTGAATGGGGCCTAAACACAATAAACATTCAACAGGAAATTATATTAATAAAAACTGATGGTAATACAAACATAATACTGGAAACACATAGTGGAAAGCAAAGAAAGAAAAAAAATCACCTTGAAAATACTGCATAAAATAGTAAAGAATATGCAGTAAAATAAATTTACATTATGTAAAGGAGGAGAAGCTGCCTCCCAAGCACTAAATACAATCCTAGAAATGAATGTGCTATTTTACATTTCTGAGTTATTGTGTAAATTATTCAGCGCTTGTACTACTGAAACACAAGTTTGCTAGTAACATTTAACAATCGAATCTGTATTCAAATGAGTATTTTTTGGGCAATGAAAGGAAAGAGGTTTTTTTTTTCTACACAGAGTTTATAACAAATAAATGTAGAATCCTATTCTTCATATAAACAAAACCTGAAGGGGGTGCTTCCATAAGCTCTTTCCCGCTGCACGTCAACCCATAGCAGACAATGAGCCAATCATCTCAGAGAAATGGGAAGGTGGCATTTATGACATCTTCCCCATTCATTTCTATGGGAGTTCTGAATATTGCCAAACCCACTCACTTGGCTATATTCAGAACTCCCACAGAAATGAATGGGGAGGATGCTGCCCCCGACATTCTCCGAGGTCTGATGCGAACAACTCTTTAAGGATGCTTTCCCACAAGGTGTATAGTAGATTTTCTGCAGCAATGTAGATAAGATCTTAAGAAAGGCACAAAAAATGTAACTTTGGCTTATCATTTTATGTTGCAGTGTGCTACAGATTCATTATGAATTTTTCCCATTGACCGCAGTGGGAGCCATGGTGCCATTAGTACAGTAGGTAGCTGCTGTGGCTACTTACTGGTTATAGCAGTCAAGTGCTGGCCACATGGAAACAAAGACAACAACACCCATTATGAGCTCCTGCACTTGATTGCCGGACTATTGAGAGAGGTAAGTACAGTTTTTATGTTATTTTATTACATTTGCTGGCCTTTCTTTCTTTAAAGGGAATGTGTCATCAACAAATGAGTCATTGTTTAAGTCCCATTTTTATGTTAAAAACATTTTTTAGGAACTTTTGGTTGCTTTTTATTTTAATTTCTCATAGCACTTTCAATATTTTTTAATGATTCTTAAGTCTTACAGTTTTCACTTTGGCCACTAGGCCTTGTTTGCACTGCTATAACAGCAGTCAGAGAGATGTTTTACAGTAGCTTCATGCACATAGGAGACTTAAGACTGACTCAGTCCCATTCACTTCTATAGGAGAGTTTTCTAGACATGCTCTGTGAACTGGGAAGAAATCAGTGTGCAGGGAGGTGAAAGGGTGAACTGTGACTATCTCCTATTGTGACTGGTGGATCCTGTGTTATCTATTCACACTGGTGTCTCCTTTCAGTTTGACCCTCTTTGTGTTGCTAATGAGCAGATAACTGAGAATCTTTCCTTACAGAACAGGAAGTGTCAGACTATTATTAGGCTTAGTGGCCAAAGTGAAAACTACAGGACTTAAAGGGGTTGTCTCGCTACAAAGAATAGCTTTCAAATTGTAGGGAACACAAAATAAAGACATTTTCCAAATATATTGCTTTGTTCCTCTGTTTTCCCTAAGGAGATACAAGTGAATTTATGACCTCCCTGGCTATTTCAGTTCCCTCAGTAACTGACCTGTAAACAATTCTCCCCCTGCTGTTTGTTCAATGAGATAACAGTGAGTGATGTCATCACACAGGCCTTGGCAGTGTCCTGTGCTGCTCAGCAGTAAAAAGCTTGATTTATGTAAAATAAAAAAGAACTGTAATTAGGGATTTTGTTTTGGGGATCAGATAAGAAGTCCTTTTAGTAGTTTGAGAAGCTAATCTGATCTAATTAGCATCTGAAAGCACAGCATGGCACTGAGCTGTACAAGCATGGAGCTGTATGCAAATGAGTCAGTCTGAACCAGGAAGTGACAGAGTATTATTTCATTCATGCATTCTCTGAAACTCTGAAGGGAGACAACTCCTTTAAGAGTTAATAAAAAAATGTTGAAAGTTGTATGGAAAATTAAAAAAAATATATAACCAAAAATTCTTAAAAAATGTGTTTAACATAAAAATGTGAGTTAAACAATAAGTCCTTTTTGATGACACATTCCCTTTAAATGCAATGCAATATAACCAATTCAGCTTTAAATTAATTTTAGAAAAAGTATGTGTCAATGGAGTGGCAACAGTTTCAATCGTCTTGGATAACTGTATATAAGTCCTGTACATTGGTTCATAGGAATTTTGGACAATTTCTCTTTGCAGAATAGATTCAGCTATCGTTGTTGGGCTTACTTGTATAGCATATGATACCACTTTTAGTCCTGCCATGAGGATGTTCACTCATGTCATATATATTTCAGAAACACATTTCTTGTGGCATTGTTTCCCAGTAAAACAGTTGGCATATATTTTGAGTAACAGGCAGCTCTAGCGACAATGTGCTTTTGCAATTTCTGTCATTTTTCTCCTACTGACATGTATTCTTTTTTTTTTTGGCCTAAAAATATATGTGTTACTACATTTTTTTGTGTGCCGTTTTTTGTGACGAATTTTACATTACAAAATCATATGATTCAAATAATCAAGATCTATGAACGCATTTAATGGTGTTGTCTCACCATCTGGGCGGGGGGGGGGGGGGGGGGGGGGGGGGGGGGGGGGGGGGGGGGGGGGGGGGGGGTTTTTGGGGGGGGGGGGGGGGGGGGGCGGGGGAAAGGGGGGGGAAGGGGGGGGGGGGGGGGGGAATTTTCCTTTTTTTTCCCCGGGTTTTCCCTTTCAATTTTTATTTCGGGGAAAGGGGGGGGGGGGGGGGGGGGGGGGGGGGGGGGGGACAAATTTTTAAAAAAATTTTTGTTCAAAAAAAGATTGGGGTTTAAAAGGGGAATGGGGGGGGGTTCCCCAACCCGCCCAAAAAAAAGGGGGGGGGGGTTTTTTTTGGGGGGTTGCGGGGGGGGGGGGGGGGGGGGGGTTTTTTGGGGGGGGGGGAAAAGCAAAAAGGGGGGGGGGGGGGGGTGTGGGGTTGGGACAAAAAGTAGTAAACCTTTTTAACGGGGGGGGGGGGGGGGAAATTTTGTTTAACGTTCCCTACATACTGAAAGCTAATCTTTGTAGTGAGACAGCCCCTTTAATAATTCAAGCTCTCAAATGATTTGTTAAAGAAAAGCATCAACAAAAATGAAAGTATTAAAACACATAATTGTAAGAAAAAGTCACGAAAAAACGCCAGAAAAATGTGTGTGCCATAAAAACTGATATGATCTTTAGCTGTGTTTTCTCTTTAAAAAAGATGTCACGACTTCCTGTTCCGCCCCAGCATGTAGAGAACACAGGCAGGGCTCCCTACTCGGGACCCTACCAGCACAATCTGCTTCTAAGGGGAAACTCGCACGTGCACTGTCGGGGGAATCCAAAAGTGGTCAAGTTAATTGCAGGTTTCTTTTACTCTGCCTCGGGAGAAGAGCTTTGCAGCCCGGGACCTGGGGAGGAAGACAGACTTCCGGCCCACCTGCAATTTTTGTGAAAGCTCGACCGCGCCCGGGGGAGGGGTAGATAAAGCACTTTTCCCCGTGGGCAGCCCTTTGATTGATCTCCCTCCCTTACAATGCTGACACCCCTTTACCTACTTAAAGGAGCATTGCCCCATGTAAAGCCGACCCCCCCCCCGGCTGAGAGCAGGAAGTAATGCAGGGGGGGCGGCTCCCTCTCTGCCCTCCCGCTACTGCCCAAGGATGTCTATTCACAGCTGCCTCCTGCTGACAGCCCCTGTGCCCCTCCTACCATTAAGGAGAGGGGGCTCTTATAAAAATTTTACCCCAACGGGACCGCTGCCCACCTGGGCCACCCCTGCTGGGCTTGAGAACTCCCACAACTCCTGATTCTCCCCCCTGCCCGGGGGGCTGACTCCCTGACTGTTCATTCTTCATCTCTCACATAACATAGTTTTGATCCATCTTTTAAGCGGGGGCGACCATCTAGTGTTTGCAGAGAAAAAGTGCACTTACCAAAATTGCAGTTTCATGCTTTAAATCTTTTTTCTTTTCCATTCCTCGTTTGTCCCGTTTCGTCCAAACAATGGCAAAAGCAAGGCAAAAAATCGAAAAAGGGGGCCCTAAATTGAGTTCATTATCCCAAAATACCCCAGAAAACAGCAAAAAAAATAATTTTGAGACTGTACTTAAATCATAGCCCACCGCCACTCTCTTTTCCAAACCCTCCCCATACTGCAACCTCCTCGTAACACGATGGCACGATGGGGCGCGTTGTTGCCCGGGGACTATAAAAAAATTGGCCTTGTTTTGGGCCCGGAAGTGGCCCCCAGAAAACCAGGAGACATTTGGGGCGCGATTCCGTACAGCCCAAGCCATGTTTGTCAAAATCCAGAACGATATCAAAAACGGCCAGCGCACCGTGACCAAGAACGACCTCCAAGAGCGGAGAACAAGCTGGACCCAAACCGCCCCTGGCCAAACGTGCTCTGAAACCCGCGGCTCTCAGATAAATAGAGATTTGGAGAACCGGTCTGCAGCAAAAACCCGCGACTGCGGATCCCAAGTCGGTGGCAGCAAGAATCTACATTCCTAGTGAGTGCCTATGCCAAAACCCTTTTAGGGTTTCCCCCAACCCCTCAGAGGGGGAGAGAGCCCATAGAACGGCCAGACCCGCGATCCCTTGACTCCCGCCAAGTAGACCCACAAACTGCACCCCAATCTGAGAAAGCCCACGTCCAGTGATTGTGAAATCTTGGACTTTAATGACAAAGTCAGCTCTTCCCAGCCTTTAAAAACTAAGCAGCACTGAAATAAAGGGGCATAAGAATTTTTTTATATTTGGAGATTTCCTGTGAGGGTGGCCAAGCGCGTCGAGCTTCTCCACTGTGCTCGGGCCCCCCCTTACCGGCCCAACACAAAAGTTGCCCCACCAACCCCTACTCTGCAGTCATCACCCGATGGATCCCTGTCCGCTTACATCCCCAGAAAAAAGCTTCAAGGACTCTGAGACACCTTCTTAAAAACTAAGCAGAGATTGGGGGGAGGCCCTCTTCCCGGATTTTTACCCTAAAAAAAAAGTTCGAGGGAAACCGGTGGTCAGAGCTTAGTAAACACCTCCTCTGGGAATTTTCACCAAGGAAAAAAAAGCTTACGTTCTGCTTGGTGCGGACCCTCAGGGAAATGAAAAATTTTCTGCCAACCTGTATCCTTATTCATTGGGGGCTCCCCTTTGTTAACTTGTCCCTTTTGTTCAAGTTTTTTTTTTTTTTTGGTGAGTCCTGCTTACTCACTGGTTGAATTGTTTTACGGTCTAACTTTATATATGTCGTTTAATGATAATTTGAAAATTATACCCTTCCCACACGAAATGCCTTTGCATTTTGGGTCCCTGGGGGGGATTTGCACTATTTTGCCTTACGTACCCTCTACATGTTTGGAAGAAGGAAGCCAATAGCACATTGGCATTGGCAATATGTTTGGTTTTTTTTGGTTTCCGCCCAATGGTGCTTTGTTTTTTTTTTTCTGTTCTGTTTGGTACCTTCTTGTTTTTTGTCTGTCTGTGTTTAGTAGGGGGGGTACAATGCTGTGGGATGGTCGGCGTTCCTCTCCTGGGGGTGAAAAAATTTCCCTTCCCTTTTCATTCACTTCGTGCTAAATTCTTTGTCACTTATCTTTTTTGGAAAATAACATCGGGAATGTTAAGGGACTGAGGGGCCCTTCTAAGAGAATTAATTCTACGTCACCCAAAAAATTAAAAACGACACGCCCCCCTTTAAAACTCACTTGGAGGGGGAATTTCAGCAGGTTAAGCCCTTTGGGGGGGGGTCCTTTTTGGGCCCCTCCCCTCCATTAAAAAGGAAAAATGGTGTAATTATCCCCCATCCATAAAAAATTTCTATTCTCTGTTTTGCTCCACCCCGGGTTGAGGGCCGTGGATTCATGTATCCTTGAAAGTCCAGGGGGAAATTTTTCCATCTATAATATCTACGGGCCCCCATGCAACCCAAGGTTCTTTCTATAAAACCTGAAGACCGTTATCTATTGCCCTGAACCCTAAAAATTTGTGGGAAGGGGGTTTTAACCTGGGGTTAATTCCCAAAAAGATAGAAAAACGTCCATGAAAACCTCCTCCCATTCCGCACCCATGACCCCCAAATTTGGGTAATTTTTTTTCTCGACTCTATTTGGTTTGATACTGGGAAAGGGCTCTTTTACCTGATGGAAGGATATTTCCTTTTTTCCATCCTCACAATTTCATGGTCCCCTATTGATTATTATTTTCTACCCTCCCAAAGCCATGCAAAGGGGGGTTTTGGAATTATTTAAGGGTTTAGTTATTTCAGATCTGCCCCCTTGTCCCCAAACTGAGACGCTTGCTCCCCAAGGGTCAGATTTCCTCTGGAGGGGTTCCCGTCTTTCCTATTTTGGGGACGGGACTTTGCTAAAAATCCCCGAGGGGGGTGGCTGCAATTTTTACAAGACAACCGGATTTTTAGGACGGAGCCATCTTACTTTGGGAGACACTTTAAAGCGGGGCATTTGAGGCCCCTTGATTTCCTACATAAAACCCTCGGGGAAAGTGGTTTTCGGATCAAATTTTGATTGTTTAGTGAGAAGTTTGGCAATTTACAATTTTTTCCCCTCCAACCAACTCCGCAGCCAAACTCCATGGTCTAACACTAAAAAAGGTTGAGCCTGGGTGGACATAAAAAGTTTCCCGGCTCCCAAATTCAGCTAAAATTTCAGGGTTTTGGGGAACAAAGCGGGGCGGCTTTTAGCCAATTTTGCTAAGGGGATTAACTCTTATTCCAAAATCTATGCTTTTAGGGCTATGCGGGAATAAGAATATTCTGCTATTTTGGATTAAAATGTCCTACGCGAGTCTATTTACCATTTAATTCACCCAAAAATCCGATGACGGCCCCCCAACTGGGTTGCCTCTTTCTCTACCCCCCCTTTCTGAGGAGATAGGGACTACCCCTTAACCCCAAACCCGTCCAAAAAGAAAATTCTATGGTTATTAAGAACTTTGGGTAAAAAAAACCCCCCCGGGCCCCGATGGGTTTTTCCAAAACAGGGAAATTTTTAAAGAAATTAAAAATTAAAAAAATTTTTTTTTAAAAAATTTGGGGGTTTTAAATTTTTTTGGGGAAAATTTATGAAAAATTTTTGAAAAGGTGGTTTTTAAAAAGAAAAGGGTTTTTTGAAGCCAGGAAAAAGGGGTGTCTCTCCCCTTTTTTCCCCGACCGTCCCAATTTTTTTAATAAATGTTTTACCCTTTAAAAATCATTCCTAAGGGTTTTGGGGGCAGCTGGCCACTCTTCTTCCCTTTTCTCATTACCCTCAACCCAAAGGGATTCGTTAAGGGGAAAAGCAACCTTCCCCTAAATATTCCCTAAAAATCAAATTTCTGGTCCTGGGTGAGATCAAAAGTTTTAAACCGGGGGTTCATCCGTCCCCCAGCTGTCCTGTCCCCTTGATACAGGGAAAAAACATTCCCACAGGGTCCCCCTGGAGATGGCTTGGGGGGAGTGATGGACCCGGGTTCGGATTTTCCCCGAGCCTTCCGTTTCCTATTTCTCCCCACAATAAACCACCCCCCGCCCCCGAACTATACCCGGGTATTCTTTTTAGGGGCCCTTCATTTGGGGAGAGGCCCCTCACCATGGGTGCCCATTTTCCCCACTACTGGGGTTTAAATTTTGGGCCATAGAGCCGCTCCCCCCAGAGCCCCGGGCCCCTAATCCAGATTTTCCTGGGCATTAAAAAAGGGGTTTTATCAATATTAAGGTTTTCCTTATTTGCTGATGATCTACTGTTTTAAACTAATTGACCCACGGGGGGGAGGTTTCCCCCTAGCTTTTTTGATCTGTTTACATGATTTGGCCTTTTCTCGGGGTTCAAGGTTAATGTTTCTAAAACAGAATTTTTTTGGGGTCTCTCCCCTGCCAAATTTACCTTCCTCACTTCCCGTAAGGGTTTAAAAATATCTTTCCCAAGGGGAAAGGGTGGACACCAACCAAAAACGCCAATCAGTTTTCACCTGAACTCCTTTGGGTTTGGTTCAAAACTGGGCTATATGCCCCCACGACTCCCTGGCTTCCAACCACGAGCCTCTAAATTGGGGGAGATTTGCGAAAAAACACCGGGGGTGGGAAACCCCGCTTCCATAAAAAAAAGGGGCAGAAGTTTTTTTAAATGGTTTTCATGACCACACACATATGGGTAAAAAAAACAAAAGGTTAAAATCCCCAAAAGGGGTTTTAAAACCCTTTGTTTTTTTTACCCATAAATTTTTGTGGTCCCTTTTAAAACACTCAAAAACTTCCGCACCTATTTTTTTCCTGGAAAAACGCTGGGGCCCACTCAGTGAATTTTTTGCAATTCCTCACATCTTTCATTTTTCAATTTACCTAAAGTACGTGTGGTACTATGTTTTTCGGGACCGCTCTGTACATGGGGCCACGATGAGCGGGCTCCTTTTGGGCACCAAGGGAAAAGGTCATCCCAATTTTTTTTTTTTTTTGCTGGGATATTATTTTTAAAATTCTGACCTAAAGAAGCTCCGTCCTCAAGATAGAAAGGGGATTTCCAGCTTCCAGCATCTTTTTTTCTGGGCTGTTTAAATTATGGGCTTGCTTTATCTGGGAACATTTTCTGCTTTTGTTTTTCCTTTTAAACTTTATTTTTCATTTTTTTGGGTGACATTTTGGGGGCTGTAGAGCCAGTTATCAGTTTCCACAGAGTTATGGTATCAACGCACAATGGTCATCCTGAAACCAATTATTACTGTAGACCGCGGTAGCGCTGTATACAATTTTTTTCTATAATGTTTAAAAACACTGGAAAACATTTAACGCATGTAATTTGAAAAAATTTTTAAAATTTTTTTTGTTTTTTTGGACAAAAAAACTGGAAAAAAAATAAATACCAGGGAAAAAAAATTTTTTTAAATCCTTGGGGAGGGCTTAGGGTTTTAAATGGGGGGGGGGGGGCAAAATTTCCAGCTTTGTTTTTTACTGAAATTTGGGGGGCAATGTTCAAAAAGGCAGCGCAAAATTTAAATTTT
This sequence comes from Phyllomedusa bahiana, assembly GCA_025379985.1. NCBI lineage: Eukaryota > Metazoa > Chordata > Amphibia > Anura > Hylidae > Phyllomedusa > Phyllomedusa bahiana. The sequence goes on from JAODAL010001764.1 coordinate 196,423, forward strand.
TAATTTATTCACAAGTGTTTTTTGAGAAACATTTTTTAAAAACCCCCTTTTCCCTTCTAAAGAAACCTTTTTTTAAAGAAGCAACCTTCCCTGCACTCCATATAGACATTTTCCTGACAGCTGAAATGATGATTACGCATTGTTGGGAATATTAAAATTCTGGTTTGTGGGGGTTGCATGTTCATGATCTCTCCTGTGAAAGAGCACTCACCCTTTAAGATTTTCTTATTAAATAATTTTGGCCCCATAAGGACAAACCCGTGATTAGTTCAAATATAATTCATTCCCAAACCCTTTTAAAAAGGACTTTTTATCCAGTTCTTAAAATTTAAAGGGCAGCCCCTAGGGTAATAAAGTCAAAAGCCACCAATATTTTTAAACCATTTTTCCAATTTTGCGTACATACCCTTGAAATTTTTTTGTACTGGGTCCCGAGTTACGGGGCCTGAGGGTTAAAAAAACAAATTTTATTTACAAAATTTTCAGAAATCAGAGCTAAACCCCCCAAAATCTTTTTCCCCCATATTTTTTTTAAAGGAAGGGTTTAAAACCCGGCCCCAACATAAAGGGGTTTAAAAATGGGTTTTAAAAAACACTTGGAAATGTCTCTATACTCACTTCATATGACTGTGGTAGACAAGCACTCCTACTATAAAGGATAGGATTGGGAAACCTCTCCCTGTTGGGCCCCCTTTAAAAGGGTTTTCCAAAACAAAGGGGTTGCTTTTAAAAAAATGTAAACTAAGGTAAATGAAACTATTACCAAAAACATTGGGTGTTTCTAAAAATTTTGGTTTAATTTTAAAAGATTTTAAACAGCTTCTCTAGCTACTGACCACCTCACTCTGCTCTAGCAGTGTCTAGGGTGACTAAGCTAGGAATAGGAGCTGGCAGAGCTGAATTGTTAGTCATTGCTTTAGACCCGCTCACAGTCTGCACAGGAAGTGTGAACCTAATAAACCCGTGGAAAAGTGAAAAAAGCAAAAATTTGGGGCAACCCCATTTTAAAACTAATTCACACGGCATAATTGCGGGGTGAAAGTATGCTCCGCAAATACGCCGGGACTTCTGGAGATCGGCGCGTACTTCCGCGGGGCGGCCGGCATCCCGCTGGCCCCAAAGACATTCATTACTAGCGGCGCGCATTCGCCGCTAGTAATTGACATGTCACTTATCTCCCCGCGCGTCGTATTGTACGAGCGGGGAGAGGAGGCGTTATCCATAATTCTCTATGAGAACTGTGGATTACCGTAATGAATGGGGCACATTTCGCTCATATGTGAGTGCAGTACGGCGCGAAATACGCGGCGAAATGCGCCCCAATTTAATCCGTGTGAACAAAGACTTACACCGAAGATGAAGAGGAAGGGAGTTCTCTTTACCCTTAGGCCGTGTCTACATGACAGACTGTAAAATACTGTTCGGATTCTAATTAGAATTATAATTACCAGTATTTTACAGTCGGTTTTCGTTTTTTGTCACGTTAAGCAATGTGGCGTTTTCCAGCGGATTATAGAGATGTTCTAATTATTTTGGTCGGATTTTGGATATGAAATCTGACCTTAGAAAATCAGAGCTGTGAAGACAACAGCTCGAATTTTCTGTTGCAGTCTATGGTAATGGTTTACAGTCAGATTTTTGCAGTTTCTAAATACTGAATCCGCTTTATAATCCATCTGTGGATCCTGACATCCTGATTCCCAAGTGTCTACGTTTATATCTAGACAGGGAAAAGTATGATAATATTAATATATGTTAGATATGTCCTTATAGATCCCTGTGCTAATTAGCATGCAAATTATTGTCCTAACGCATCACAAAATCTCTATTCTACCTGGCAAAACACGCGTCGGATCTCTATCTAGAGGATGTATATAGCACGTATATCATTATTCATATACTATTGTCGTGCTTTTGTTGCTTGCGGTGTACTCTCACTATTCTTTATCAATACTATTTCTAACATACACTATTTGTGGTATTCTACTATTACTGTGAGCACAGCAGCTGAACAACTCCATACCTATACCTCTATATGTGTTACTATTTCTTGTTTGTCATTTCTACCTACTGGTACATCCATCAGTCTTTGTACTATGTTTGTGCTACAGGTTTTTTATTGATTTGCCCTTGCCATGTATGTTTTAACTATGTCCTGTCTGATGATATTTGTCTGTGCTTATTTATACTGTCATTAATATTTTTGTTACACTAATAAAGTTTTTGCTGAATATTATTTTTTGTCCATTTTTATTCTCTATGTACATTAACCTCTGGCACTCCTTTTTTCATGCTGTGTCCGACAGATGTATCACTCCATGGTAATAGACTACAAACAAACTCTGTGTATTTAGATCCTGCAGTCACATTAGATAAAGTTTAAAATAGACACAGGTCCATCGGATCCAATAAATAATCCTACAGTGTTGATCCAGAGATAAGCATAAAACCCTATGAGGCAGATGTCAATTGCCCCATAAGAGAGGAACATTCCTTATCCCATCTCAGACTTTAGTACCTGTTACCTATAATATTGTATTTTTCAAGAAAGCCAGTTAGCCCTTTGTGAACTTTGTTCAATAGTCTATTCCCTCTTACAGTAAAGAATCCCTATCTGTGGTAATGGAAAAACCTTCTTTCCTCTAGATGCAGATAATTAATTACCTCTGGTAATGGTTACAGGTCTAAGTCATTGTACTGTCCATTCTCATATTTGCACATGGTAACTGAAACACCTCTAAGCCATCTTTTTTTCAAACTGGATAACCTCAGGTTTGAACCACACATTTCTCTAACCAACTTGGTCACCTACTTCTGCACCAGCTCCGCTATTACCTTCATATACATCTGCACCCAAACAATGGAAAAATATGGAAAAGAAAATATGATTTTTTGCTATGTTGCCTCATTTTTGATGCATTTGGACCATTATAAAAATGGTTGCAAAGGTTCACATTTTTTTGCATTTGAGATGAGTTAAAAAACAAAACAAAACACATGCATGAAAAAAAACATACATGTTTTAATTAACTGACATTTTACCTTTAGGCCTCGTTCACATGGCTTATTCTGGGACGGATTGGAGCCGTACTGCGCGCCGTATTTGCGTTTGCAGTACGGCTCCAATCCGTCCCAGTAACTACGGTAATCCACAGTTCTCATAGAGAACTATGGATTCCGTCGCTCCTCCCTGCTAGGCGAATCCACCGCGGGGGGAGAAAGTGACATACACATTATTTACGGAGCGTATGCGCCGTGAATAATGCATTGTCTATGGGGCCGGCGGGCAGCGCCCCCGCCGCGCTCCGGCCCCACCCCTTATTCAAGCCGGAATTGCGAGCGAAATCCATCCCGCAATTACGGCTTGAATAAGCCGTGTGAACATTACATTAGGATTTCACCTACAGTAGATGATACAAATTTGAGTCATTTATAAAAAGACAAAGGGCCTTATTTATCAAAACTGTCTGGCAGTACAACAGTCTGTGTTGCCTATAGCAACTGATCAGAGCTCAGCATTCATTTTTCTAGAGCAGTATGTTAGCAAGAAATGTTAGCTGGACTCTGATTGATTACTATGGGCAACAGAGACAGTCAAACTGCTAGACAGTTTTCATAAATGAGGCCCATAATTTTTTATGTGTTTTAAGGTATCTGTGAATCAACCAACTCTATACTTTCCCACAGATACAGTTCTAGGAATACTCGTCATTAAATATATTCTCAAAAATTCTTCCTATTAAAATAGAACTTTTAATAAATACACACTAAAAAACGATATTCTTAATCAACATTAGGGGACAATTATAGCTAATATCGTAGATATGTGAATTACCCCTATACTTTCCCCTAGGAATCCTAAACTAGAAAAATGCCCTAAGCGCAGAAACCGCCCTGAAAAATTACCGGGATGCTGGCCCTTTAAATTTCACGGAACCGACCAGTGTGTGGCCTAGAGTCGTGGCACCATTCGACTCCAGCAGCGATACAGGAGCAGGGAAACGAGTGCACCGACGGCTCGACGTGTGGGTTGCAGCATCATTCGTGACACCTATAAATCTGATAATATTAAGTAAGGCTGCGTCAACATGTGCAAAGGACAAAAAAACTTTAGGATTTTGAATCAGCATTTGAACAGAAAAAATGTTTGTCTGACAAGTATTTTGAACTGATTTTACACAAAAACGACAACTTTTACTCAGTTGTTGTTTTTTGTCACAGATTTGTGCACGGATTTTTGCCAAAATTTTCAGTGGGTTTTCGGTTATCTTTTCAGTCGAGTTTTTGCTGACTGCAGGTTGTACAATTCATTAATGATTGGTGCAGGAAACCATGTGATTTTTAATACAGCATCCAGTGGTCACTCCCTAAGATTGCAGTGGCAATTTAGGTTACATTGCAGCCAGACGTGTCTATAAAAAAATAAATATTATTTTGCTTTATTTGTGTTTTCAATTTTATTTTTCTTCTTTTTTAATGCTTAGATACAACAATTTCCAATAGATTTTTTAAAGAAAAGGCAAATGGGCCAAACATTGTTATAGGAAAGCGAAAGTGAAGGACCTGCACTTTAAAAAAGTGCAAAAGCACCTGCACTAACACACCCACTATAGGTGGGAAGTAGAGTTCATCATAGAGCACAATTGAGGGTTTTTTTCTGGTTGGATACGCGCAAAAATCAGTGCCAAAAACCGTTCACTAACTTTCTGCCCGGTTTCCTTGCCTTCCCATTGACTTCTACAGTAAATATTCAGATGGAAATAGGACTGATGAGTGTGTATGTTCCAAGTTATTTGGAAAACAGTCAGTTTTGAAATCAACCTGAAAAAATCCAAGCTGTGTAGACTACAGGTCAGATTTTCTATTGAAGTCTATAGGAATGGTTTACAGTCTGTTTTTCAAACTGTATCAAAATTCGAAAACAGTGTTAAAAACAGACTATAAATCCTTGCCATGTAGACGTGCCCTAACACTGTATGCCCAGATGAGGCTTAGAACTAATAAAACATTAACCTTAAAAGAAAATTAAGATTTATGGGAAAGTAAAGCACTAAAGTTAGAAACAAGAGCAAATAAGCTAAAAATATGACAACATACTTAAAACTAGACATATGCTAACATAATAACAACGTAAGTAACATTTATAGCAAATTGGTATTATAATAAATGCAAAATAATAACATTAAAATGTCACTATGTCCTAAGTAGGAAAGAGTCGGTATAAGGTGTTACTGTCATGGGGGCTGGCGCGGGTGCCGTCGCCCCCCTGCCCGCAGGGGGTCCGGCGCGGGTGCCGCTTCCAGCCCCTTGCTGCTCAGGTCACCGCGCCTGGTCAATTACCCGTTCGCGCTCCTGTGCTTGCTGTTTCTGCCTGTCCCGGCCGCCGCGCGCGTACCCGCTGCTTAGGGCGCGCGCATGACGACTGGTCTGGATTTAAAGGGCCAGCGCCCTGGTAATTTGTCAATTGCCGGCCGCTGTTCCTATATATAGGTTCACGCCTCCTGCACCCTCTGCCAGTTTGTTGGTGTGCGTTTAGTGAGTCTTGAGAGTGTTAGAGTTCCGTATTGATTACCCGTGTACCAGTCCGTTCTGCTACGTTTTCTGACCTTGCCTGTTTGCCGCCTGCCCTGACCGTCTGCCCGTCTCTGACCACGAACCTGCCCCCTGTCCTGACCTCCTGCCTGTCCCCGACTACGTCTCCGGATTACGATTCTGTACTACGCATTAAACCCCCCCGCCACGCAAGTAAGTCACGTCAGGGGTAGCGACCTGGTAGCCTCACGCCGCAGCAAGTCCACCCGCTTTGCGGCGGGCTCTGGTGAACACCGGGGGCTACTTAGACTCCATTCCCTAGCGTGGCTTAACTATCATCGCTTGCGGTGGTCCAGCGAATCCACCAAACCATTACAGTTACAAGATAGGATTTTGCTTCTCGGAATAGCAGAAGATGTGGAAATTTGGGCATCACTCAATAGCAGGTACAGTATTTTAATTTTGAAGCCTTCTGGTTTGATTGATAGAGAGGACCATTGCTAATGGCTGCAATTCCATGCCTCTTGGCCACAGACATACACATTGCACGCTTTTTAGTGGCGCCCCCTGAATCACTTTATAAAATGAAGGTTAGGCTGTGTTCACATTGTAAATCCATGTCTGGTAAAAAAAAAAAAAAAAAGTAAAAACACGGCATAAGCCAAGGCGTGAATTAGCCCCAATGAACCAGGTTACTTCATGTCCTAATAATATCCCACAAAATCCATGTTCAAAAAAGGTGAAAAACATGGGTAAGCCCTACATTTCTGCTGCATATTACTGGGTGTATTTTTCCGTGGAAAAAAATGCTGTATGAGTATAGCCTTATAGATGATAGTGTTTATTACAATTCTAGTCGGCCTTTCACTCCGATATAGAAACCAGAGAGCAATTCATGATTGCAGTTCATAAAGAAGGTTGCGGCTCTAATTCGTATTTTCTCGCTACAAAGATCATATCCGTAATGATGGGGACAGTAAAAATAAGCACTTTTGCAATTGGTTTGCAATACCTAAATCATTTAGTATTGCAGCTATGAGCTAATCTGTATGTGTCTAGAGCTTAATCAGCAGCCTGAGGTTGGGCCACACCCCCTTTGCTGTGATTGGCTACCTGATATTTAGTTCAGCCTGTTGGGACTCGACCCCTGTGTTGTGATTGGCTGACTGATATTTAGTTCAGTCTGTTGGGACATGCCCTTTGGATGGGACACACCCCCTGTGCTGTGATTGGCTGCCTGCACCGTGCTTAATCCCCTCTGAGCTGTGGAAAATAAAAGTGAAACTAGCTGCCTCAGCTTTCTGTGATGGTTGTGTCTGTATAATAAAAGCTACCTGAGCTCCTCTATGCTCATCTCCCAGCTCTATGTGAAGGATCTGGGCAATTACTGAGTCTCCAGCTGCTAGGAGATTCACTCTCCCCCCATATATGTAACACAGACTTATACACTCTGTTCCCCTCTACCTCCTGCCTGATAACAGAGGGGGGGAGTAGATTGCATTTCTCACATTTGTTTCATCATTTCAGGCTGTATGTATAACTGTTTACACCAATGTAGGTGTTCTAGTTATAAGGAGCTTGTGGAGGGAGGTGACAGCTCTACAGATATGAGAACTGACCATTGCAGGAGGTCTGCAGAGCTGTGACATCCTCTCCCTTCCACTGCTCACACAGAATGATGATGTCACCAGTCTTCAGTGAGGGAAGACCTGCCTACTGGGAGGAGAGACACGCCTACTAGGAGAAGAGACCCGCCCCTGGATTTGAAGCTGTAAGAGACAGAGAAACGGCTGAAGTCTGCAAAAGCCTGAACTGAGTGAACCCCTTTAAGGCTTTAAGAAAAAAAAATTAGTACCATCTGAGATGAGAGACTATTGTAATATAAGTAAGATGGCATCAATGGATAACCTGTCCAGAAAACACCAATATTTATAATTGTTGACATGTATACCACACATCTAGGTCGGTTCAACGGGCTTCCTCATTGCTCTACTTCACATGAATTCATATCTTCAACAGACCATATAAATTCCAATTTTCTTCTCTAGAAGGTAGCTTAGTTTTATTTGAGTTGTTGCTCGAACATCTATGCGTTTCTGCCCGGTTACCAGATACTCCCAGCTATCCTTAACAGAACATATGGACTCTTACCGCTTCTTCTATATCGTGACAGTGTGTTTATCTAAAAAAAATTCTATATTGGCATAAATGAAAGCATTAAAGAAATTGAAATTTAGATGGCTGGTTAGAAATATGAATTGATCAATAGATAACCTACACAATCCAACTGAAGTAATGCTAAAATTATTTAATGCAGCATACCTGTCTATCTGAGGATAGATTGAAGTGAAGCAAGAATATTACATGGGAGGCCACAGAAAAGAGTGTTGCAGTAATCCAAGTGTGAGATGATGAGTACAAGTAAATAAAGGAGCAGATTCGGGAAATATTTATCTGGGGGAAGGCGGCAGGAAGTAGTCAGGGCTTGAATGTTTGTTTTGAAGGACAGGGCAGAGTCAAGAGCGATTCCAAAGCAGCAGACTTGTGGGAGGGGGAGAGTTTGGAGCCATGGACTGTAATAGGTTGGTTAGATGAAGAGTTGGAGTGGGATGGGGGAAAGATGATGAACTCCGTTTTCTTCATATTGAGTTTGAGAAAGCAGGAGGAAAAAAAAGGAGGATATGGACTATAGACACTCTGGGATCCTATAAAGCATAGATTTGACATCAGGTTCAGATATTTAAATTTGAGTGTCATCAGTAAACAGGTGGTACTGGAAGCCACTTGATGCTATAAGTTCATCAAGGCCAAGGGTATAGAGACAGAAGAGTAGTGGGTCCAGCACTGACCCTTGGGGAACCCCAACCGAAAGAGGGTGAGGGGAAGAGGTGAGAGTGAGTGAGTTACACTGAACATCCAATCAGCGAGGTAAGAGTAAATAAAATAAACAGCCAAGTCTGTGATGCCAAGGGCGGAGAGAATTTTTAAGAGTAGTGAGTGATTAATTGTATCAAAGGCAGAGGACAGATTTAGGAGGAGGAGCACAGAGTAGTGGTGTGAGGCTTTTGTCATTGGTGACTTTAGATAGGGCAGTTTCAGTAGTGTGTTGGGGTCAGAAACCACACTGCAGTAGCTTGAGAAGCGAGTTAGATGAAAGATGGAAGGACAGTTTAAGAGGTGCTCTTTGAGAAGTTTTGAAGTAAATGACAGCAGAGAGAGGGGGCGATAGTTAGATAAAGAGAATGGGTAAAGAGCTGACTTCTTGAGGACAGGTGTGACTGTTGCATGTTTGTAGGAGGAGGGGAAGATGCCAGAGGTTAGTGATAGGTTGAAGATATGGATTAAGACTGGGGTAAAGAGGTGGGATAGTACTGCGACCAGAGGACAGGTAGTGAGGTGGGATTTGGAGAGTAGGGTAAAAAGGGTGTCGTGAGTGATAGTGGCAAAGCAGGTCATAGAAAAAAAGCATTGTGCAGATGTACAGTGGTGGCCAAAAGTATTGGCACCCCTGCAATTCTGTCAGATAATACTCAGTTTCTTCCTGAAAATGATTGCAATCACAAATTCTTTGGTATTAATATATTCATTTATTTTGCTTGCAATGAAAAAACACAAAACAGAATGAGACAAAAATCAAATCATTGATCATTTCACCCAAAACTTCAAAAATGGGCCGGACAAAAGTATTGGCACCCTCAGCCTAATACTTGGTAGCACAACCTTTAGCCAAAATAACTGCGAACAACCGCTTCCGGTAACCATCAATGAGTTTCTTACAATGCTCTGCTGGAATTTTAGACCATTCTTCTTTGGCAAACTGCTCCAGGTCCCTGAGATTTGAAGGTAGCCTTCTTCAAACTGTCGTTTTGAGATCTCCACAGGTGTTCTATGGGATTCAGGTCTGGACTCATTGCTGGCCACCTTAGAAGTCACCAGTGCTTTCTCTCAAACCATTTTCTAGTGCTTTTTGAAGTGTGCTTTGGGTCATTGTCCTGCGGGAAGACCCATGACCTCTGAGGGAGACCCAGCTTTCTCACACTGGGCCTTACATTATGCTGCAAAATTTGTTGGTAGTCTTAAGACTTCATAATCCCATGCACACGGTCAAGCAGTACAGTGCCAGAGGCAGCAAAGCATCCCCAAAACATCAGGGAACCTCCGCCATGTTTAACTGTAAGGACCGTGTTCTTTTCTTTGAATGCCTCTTTTTTTTCCTGGAAACTCTATGTTGATGCCTTTTCCTAAAAAGCTCTACTTTTGTCTCATCTGACCAGAGAACATTCTTCCAAAACGTTTTAGGCTTTCTCAGGTAAGTTTTGGCAAACTCCAGCCTGGCTGTTTTATATCTCGGGGTAAGAAGTGGGGTCTTCCTGGGTATCCTACCATACAGTCCCTTTTCATTCAGACGCCGACAGATAGTACGGGTTCACACTGTTGTACCCTCGCACTGCATGGCAACATGAACTTGTTTGGATGTTAGTCGAGGTTCTTTATCCACCATCTGCACAATCTTGCGTTGATATATCTTGTCAATTTTTCTTTTCCGTCCACATCTAGGAAGGTTAGCCACAATGTCATGGGCTTTAAACTTCTTGATGACACTGCACACGGTAGACGCAGGAACATTCAGGTCTTTGGAGATGGCTTGTAGCCTTGAGATTGCTCATGCTTCCTCACAATTTGGATTCTCAAGTCCTCAGACAGTTCTTTGGTCTTCTTTCTTTTCTCCATGCTCAATGTGATACACACAAGGACACAGTAGAGGTAGAGTCAACTTTAATCCATGTCAACTGGCTGCAAGTGTGATTTAGTTATTGCCAACACCTGTTAGGTGCCACAGGTAAGTTACAGGTGCTGTTAATTACACAAATTAGAGAAGCATCACATGATTTTTCAAACAGTGCCAATACTTTTGTCCACCCCCTTTTTATGTTTGGTGTGGAATTATATCCAATTTGGCTTTATGACAATTCTTTTTGTGGTTTTCCATTGAAGACAAATTAAATGAAGATAATAATACCAAAGAATTTGTGATTGCAATCATTTTCAGGAAGAAACTGAGTATTATCTGACAGAATTGCAGGGGTGCCAATACTTTTGGCCACCATTGTATAGACAGGTTGTGGAGACTGTAAGTGGAAATTCTCTTGTTGATCATATTTTCAAAGTGTGTGGCAAAATGTTTAGCTGAGATGAGAGCAGATGGAGGTGAAGTGTGTTTGCTTCCAGTGCCACTCTGCAGCTCTGTATTTTTGTCAGCTCTGTGTGCCAGGGCTGCCTATTGATTCGGTAAGTTCTATTCTGCGTGAGAGGGGCAAGTGAGTGAAGAGTAGAGGAGATTGAGGTTTTGTAGAATGCTGTGTCAGTGTCATGAAGTTTGGATATGGTGAAGAGAGGTAGAAGAGAGTCAGAGAGAGTTTGAGGATCAAGAATTTGGAGGTTCCTGCGAGGGTGTGATAACTTCATTTTATTGTGCAAAAATGTTTTTTTCCCATTTTACACACTTGTTTAGTATTTGTCTACAGAAATGCATAGGGTTTTTAACACCTTAAGGACCAAGCGTTTTTTTTTGTTGACACGTTAGTTTTTCCCTCCTCGCCTTCCAAGAGCCATAACTTTTTTATTTTTCCACCTACATAGACATATGAGGGCTTTTATTTTACTGGGAAACTGCAAAAAAATTCCAAGTGGGACAAATTGTGAAAAAAAAACATATTTTCGTCATGTTTGCGGGTGTTTTGTTTATACGGCGTTCAATCTTTGGTAAAAATAATGTGCTACTGCTACCTGCATTCAACAGGTTGTTACGCATTCGGCAATACCAAACACGTAGGGTTTCTGTTATGTTTTGGTACCGTAAAAAAATTCCAACCATTTTCTATTTTTGAACTTTTTTTGGGGGGGGGGACTTTAAAACTTTATTTCTTTTTTCTTTTTTTTTACTTTAACATTGAGTCCCCCTATGGTGCTTGACCACTAGGTGGTGCGATCGTTAATGCAGTCTAATACATTGTATAGACAATGCATTAGACTGTACCAAGATGGCGGTTTCCCCACTTCCTGCCTGTGCATGGAAGTGGGGCAAACCAGGACATGGCAGTGACGGAGGCCTTCACAAGGCTCCCCGCTGCCATTTCCAGGCGTCGGATCGCTGCATCTTTGCCGCGGCGTCTAAGGGGTTAAACAGCGTGGATGGGCGACACCCGCTCACGCTGCCGGCTGGGTGTTGGCTGCGATCAGCCGCTTACACCCGGCGGCTGTGCGGGGGGGGATCACGGAGCGATCCTCCTACAAAGCCAGCTCCCGACCCTGGGATGTACTCATACGTCCAGGGTCCTTAAGGGGTTAAATTCTGTGCATTCTATTCTGTATAACAGGCTACCATATACTACATCTTATGAATTAACATACAAAACCAATCTGGATTAAGATTCGAACCTTACAAGTACTGTTCAACTTTAAGCCTGGAATGTCTATTCTGACAAGATGTACAAAGCAGAAGCAGACTGTTCTTCAGGTCAAAGGTGATTGCAAATCCAGGATCAATATTCTTGTGTGAAAAAATCTTAAGGGAATTCATTGCCAAACCCATCCATTAACAATGTTAAAGGATGAGTCTTCTTGCCAAGTTGTAATCTTCTTTTTCTAGACAATTCCCAATTAAATTAATCCAGTATAAATTTCTTTGGTATCTATTTTAATCGGAAGTAAACTGTTATTAATTTTTATACCCCGGAAAACTTTGAATGAATACAGCTACATATTGATATATATTGTAAGGCAGCAGCCGGGAAGGTCTGCAATGGTGTGTATATCCCAGTCCAATTCTGAGCATATGCCTGGAGAAGTCAAGACACATGCCATCAAGGTAAGGAGCCTTGGTGGAGTGAAAGGCCAACATTAAATAGGTGTCGACAGTACAGACTGTCGACATACGTTTAGCGGTATGTTAGTATGGCTTCCAGCCATTCCGTGTTGGCCTTTCATTGGGAGTAAGCATAGAGCAGGGTGGGTGCTTACACCCCATGTTCCACACCAGGATTTACCGGGCCTATTTAAGGTCAGCAGATAAGCTGACTGGGTGTCGGCTGCCACTTCAGTCTACCTGTTGAGCTGGAGGTGTTCACACTGGAAGAGGCCAGTGTCTGCTACACCATACCTAGGTTGCACAAGGTGTTAGTGAGGGAACTACGCCTATGTTCGGTAAGTGCTCAGACGAGCAGGAGTTTGGTTTATGTTTACCATTTTGCTGTGCATGTTATTGCCATACTTTTTTTTTGTCTGCAAATAAACATACGTAAGGAACCATTTGCAACTTACTACTGCCTCCATCTTAATGCCTGAAGGACTTATGCGGTGATCCCAGAGCTCAGGAAGCTAACAATATATATATTCTATCACAAAGGAAACCACAACATAGTGTGAGATCTGTCGCACAATGGACACCAGAGACAACCCATAGATCCCACTGACTTATAATGGGATCTGTTGGGTTCTGCAATCCTACTATAGTTACTTAGTTAACACGGTTGAAAACAGTCATATGTCCATCAAATTTAACCAAGGGTAGGGAAAAATGTGGAATAAGGGAGGTGATAGGGAGTTTTAAAGCTTTGTTTCCTCCAATCTGCCTTAGAGGAATATTTCATTCTTGATTCTAAAATTGGCATCAGATATAGAAGTTTTATATTGCTACGTAAGTAATAATATTATTTAGTAGTAAGTGGTTATTTAAGCCTTGAAGCCCTCAATTGTTCTTGCTATGATCCTGGAGCAGCTATTCCACAGATTCACAGTACTCATGCTGCCACCTTCGAATGGGCACGTCACAGCTGCAGCTGCTGATTGGCCACAGCGGTCCCATGTATCCACTTACATTACCATTTGGAACTGTTCGAATCTGAACAGAGATGTAAATAAGAGGCAAGTGACCGCTGCAGTCAATCAGTAGCTGCTGTGGTACAACGTGCTTGCTTCCCAAACAGTGGGTATAAGGCAATGTTCACACGGCTTATTGCCGACGTAATTGCAGGGACGGATTTCGCCCCGCAATTACGCCGGCTGCTGTGCAGGGGTGGCGGGGGGCCGGCCCCATAGACACTCATTATTCACGCTGCGTACACGCCGTAAATAATGTGCATGTCACTTTCTCCCCGCCCGGCGTATTGTGCGAGCGGGGAGGAGAGACGGAATCCATAGTTCTCTATGAGAACTGTGGATTACCGTAATGACTGGGACGGATTCCAGATGTACTGCAGCACAAATACGGCACGCAGTACAGCTGGAATCCGTCCCAGAATAAGCCATGTGAACGAGGCCTAACAGGTATTCATCCTGATCAGCTCTAAGACCTGCCAACCAACCGCTCCAACCAGAGAGGAAGTGCTAATGTTCTAATCACAGGATCACTGGCATAAATACCTCAATTGAACGTCAAAACTTCTGACTCAATTAAACAAGTGAAAAAAATGTGAAGGAGCAACAACTTTAATCACTGTTATTTTAGAAAGTTGTGCTTTTCATTAAGCAAACTACATGGAAACAAAAAAAAAAAAGAAAAAAAGAGTTGAACAACTCTTTTAATAATGGCTCATACTGAATTCAAATGCAATACATTTTACAATTTTAGGATTTAAACCTGAAAGCTCTTTCTAATGTCTTCTGTTTTTCAAGTAAAAATACTGTTTTAATTTGCCAATTCACAATACTCAGTAAGGAATATTCCTGAACTATTTGATGGGCTCATTCACAAGTTTGGAGGTCAGGATTAATTTCCACCCGCTTTTTATATACAAATTGGGAATTACAATAAAATTGATTCCATTAAACGGGAATGAGGTTTGAAGTTTTTTTTTTCTGTAAAAATGTCTGACATAAGTGTTGGATGTCTTTTAAAGCCATTACTCCTACCTGAAGGACGGACACCATGCGGAATATAGTATAGTATATTTGGACAGCATTTATTACAGGAAGAGGGAACCAATTCCCTTACCTTAGATTTATGCACCACAACAGTTCAAATTAGTTGATATAAATGTTTGCAGTTGTATTTCTAACTTTAATGTATTTACACCTAGTATAGAAATGCTATACATATGGAGGAATAAACTATCCTTCCAGTATCAGATACTATTGCTTAGCATCTAAGTATCACCTAGCCTACTAGTTGTTCTACTTTATTATTCACAACTTTTGTGGCTAGATGACCTTCTTCTACCATTTTCATTTTAGCTCCCTTGTTCAGATACCTTTTTCTTAAACAAAATGTTTTCATTCTCCTAGAGTAGTGACTGAAGTAACATACTTTTCCCAGCTGGACCTCATGAACCAAGGGTTTTTCTGCTGTTATAATGCACATAAATTATACTTTATACTGAACACTACTAAAGCTTCTAAAGTGCTAAAGCTGGTAAATGGCTAAAATGCTAGACATAAATAATAAGTCATACAAAATTATAACTTGAAGTTTAAAGTAGCTCAGTTGTTTTGTTATGCCATTTGTTTAAGTCCTGCTAACTAAATCAAGGGATTTTATGGAAAGGCGGAAGTCAAATCTATTTGCCAAAACTAAAAGAAATTATTTTTCTTGTTAAATTACAGATCTTCATAATAAAGGTCACTTTTTTTTTCTCTCTATCTTCCGACTAAAGAGCAAGTCCACTGTGGTGGTAAATTCACAGGACAAGATCAGCACCACATTGTGAATGTTTCAAGTCAGCCATTAGTAACTGCATCATGTGCTACTATCTAAGATAAGTTTGTCCAAAAAAACTATCAACACATCCCCAAAAAAATTTTTAAGTATGGTGCAGGTGGACACTGATGTGGCCCCAAACAATGCAAACACAAAAATGTATCAGCACTTTATAAACACTATGGGGCAATTAAATAATGAATATATGAACTATTCCAAAGTGCATTTCTGCTACTTTTTGGATGCATGAAAATCTGAGGTTCTTGGTGTGCATTTTTGATCAAAACTGTGGGGACCCCTCCACCAATGACAAGGTGGGTCAGGCCTCCATATTTTCAGGGCAAGAAGGTCCCAGCTATTCTCTGCTCTGATTAAAAACAGCCTATGTGGATGGGTGGAGTGCATGACCAAAATGGAGGCACCCACTCTCCCATGAAGAAAATCCAAAAATAAAAATGATCAGCACCAAGTGAGTTGAGAACGCTTGTCTATTTTAGGTCCACATTCAAACTGAGGTCACCTTGCTGCTGGTAGGTGGGCCCTCCCAGTTTTGATCAACAATGTGCACTAAGAACCACAGATTTTCATGTATCCTAGAAGTGGTAGAGATGCACTGTGAAATAGTTAATATATTCATTGCTTAAGTGTTGGTGTTTGTATAGTGCTACTGATATGTTTCATGTTCAAATAAGTCTGTGGCACACAGAGACGTTGTCTGTTTTCTTCTTTAGCAAATGGTCAAATCAAAAAAACGTTTTGAGTTCCTGCATAACATCAACATCATGGTCTCAAGTACTGGACCCTGTTAAAAATAGAAGCAGTTGTCTTTAGCTTTCCTGTAATTCTCTTCTTATAGCCTCTAACAATTAATGTAGATACAGTGGTCCCTTATGTTACAACGGCCTTAGGTTACAACATTTTCAACATAAAATGGTCTTTCCAGGGCTATCACAACTAAAAAGACATTAAACATACACTGTTACAGACTATGCTATTTGGCTTAGTCTTCCATCCAGTCACACATGCCTCCATTCAGCATGGGTATTTTATGGGTAAACCCCCTATGTTACCTAGATGCATACACTAATAAGCTGTTGAGTAGCACCTCTCTACAGTACAATCAGTACAGTACTACATGTTCTATATTGCTCTTACCAGAGCCAGGATGAGCTGCTCCACTGGACACCAGCTAAGGGCAGCCCCATTTTCTGGTATACTCTATACAACGTACAGGACCCTGAAGAAGCTCCAGTTCTTCATTTACAAAGTAGTTTGCAGCGTTTTCTGTCCTCCACGTGTAAGGACTTGCTTTATTTGTATTAGTTACCTGTTTATTTTATTTGTTATATACAAGTTTTCCTTTTTGACTGGGCATTAAAAACAGTTGCTAGTTTTCCATAAAATTATGGTCTTAGGTTACAATAATTTCAACCCACAAAGGTTTCCCCAAAAATTTTAACTTGAGGGACCACAGTATACATGAGGATTGTTTGCTATCACTATTAACATTCATAATTCATGGATACTCTTGGGCAGGCAGTTGTAAAGCAAAAATCATATTTGAGACTAAGAAAAAAGGGATTAGGGTGCGTCCACTCGGCAGCGACAAAATAATGTTAAGATTAACTGTTAGCTTCTGGCCAGTATTTTGTTGTCTTTTGGATGGTTTTGGGGATGGTTCTACCCATCCCCCATAATCAACAACAAACATAAGAATAAGTCCAATAATGCTCAACTGGTTGAGCCCACCAAGGTAAGGGCCCCCTCTCATAATAAATACCCCTCTCCTATAAAATAGACACAAATCTTAAGCAAGTGTAGAGTAAATGGTATAAAAAATTACAAATTTTATTAACAATCCATTAAAATACATTAACGAAATCAATAGTGTTCATCAAAGATCCATAGACAAACCGCTTTAAATAGACTTGATACAATTATAAAAATGAAACTTTAAAGGCAGGAAACACCACAGTAAACCAGTATTCATAGTTCATCCTCCCAAAAAGCATATATATAAAGTGACTCCATATACTGCTCAATGAGCATAATCTTTATTGCACAATAGTAGGACAGGGGATAAACTAAAGTGATGCAGAGTATATCCAACTATGTGAGTCTTATCAAAAGTAAAACCTGCGCCCTGACACGCGTTTCGCGATACTTGCTTCCTCAAGGGGTTCTAAAAAGACTACCCATCTCCAGCCTTAAGTACCGCTGTAAGTCTGTTGAATGGCTGTAGCGCAGGCGAGGTGTTCGAAGGGAGCGAGACCGGCGCCCCACTTCCGGCACTCCCGCACTAGCAGAAGCCGGCATCCAGTCCCCCACACCGTGCATGCGCGCTGCCCAACAGGTAACGAGTGTCAGTGACAGCAGAGCATCTCAATACATTCATAATATCAAAAGATCCACAACTATCAGACCAACGAAAATTATTTAAAGGTCATAAACAATGGTCCATCTGTAACCTAATACCTTCAAGAAACTTCAAAACAAAAAAGTACCCGATACCCAATACATTATATTCTGTGACAATAATCATATAAAATGAAATATAATATAAAGAGTCAGCACATTGAGTATATACAACATAAATGACATGCACCAACACCACATTAGTATCAAAAAAATCACATCACTTGTCCTTTTCATACATATGTATAAGTTCATTCAGTTGCCAATGTTCATTGCAGCCATTGAGTATATGTATCATAGGGCACATAGTGATGTCTCAGGGTGTAGTAGATCTTTACGTATCCTAAATAGTGTTGAGCGATTTATTATCGACAAAGTTGAAATCGGCTCGGTTTTTATGTTGATTGGATTTTTCCGATCACGTGATAATTTAGGTTAAAATCAGCGCATAATCTATTAATATCGCGCCATTTTTGGCGCTTCCTGTCATTTTGGCGGCCACAAATCAGCTAGAGAAATAGAAGCAGGGTGAGCTGTTGTGCGACTTCATACTGGGATGTGTATGGTTGTGTTTGGGCTGGAAAAATCACATGACCTCGTTTTACATGAACAGCCTTCCTGTTAATGATCAGTGTGTGTCAGTATCTCAAAGCAGTAGGACGTGCGCTCTGCCTCTGTGCAAACAGCTCAGCGAAATAATTCTATTTATTCACAGAGACAGCTCTACTTTTAGCTGTGATCCTTAGAACTTAGTTAGATCAGAGATTTGCAGATTTTTTGGTAGTTAGGCAGAGAATTTTAAAGGAGCATCTACCGCTGTAAAGTCATGGGGGAGAGCGGGGGGCGAGTGGGGGGGGGGGGCCGGGAGGCCGCGGGCGAACACAGACAAGCTCTTTAAAGTACACTGGATATTGTGCACCCAGACTTATGTAGACATTGCATTGCAATGCTTTTTATTAACAGTTTTCTATTGAAGTATTACTTGGATATGGGCGCCTGAACTTATATTAGGATACAGATCTTTTCTAGTAACTGCAGGTCTATTTGTTAGGTGCAAAACTCCACTTTTATTATCAGTATACATTTCAGATAGGTGTTCTTTTTCAATTTTACCCAGTCCAGCTTTGTTGATATAGCCACCTTGCAGATTAGTTTAAATTTGAAACCAGCAAATTTGTAGTCACCACAGGTTGATAGTTGCCAAAAGATACCTTTTTTTTATACCGTATACATTTCGTACGTGTTTTTTTCCTTTGGCGCAGGGCCAGCTTTGTTGATAGAACCACCTTGCAGTTTTAAATTGAATCCAGCAATTTTGTAGTCCAACCAAAGGTGAAGTGTGTGTGCCAAAATACCTTTTATTATCAGTATACATTTAAGATGCGTGTTTTTTCACTTTTGTCCAGGCCAGCTTTGTTGAAAGAGCCACCTTGCAGTAAATTGAATACAGCAATTTTGTTAGTCGCTCAGGTGAATTGATAGGTTGCCAAAAATACTCTTTTTTAGCCGTTATACATTTCAGATACGTGTTTTTTTTTTCACTTTAGCGCCGGCCAGCTTCTGATGATAGAAGCCACCTTGCAGTTAAATTGAATCCAGCAATTTTGTAGTCACCACAGGTTGAATTGATAGGTGCCAAAAAAACCTTTTATTATCGCGTCATACATTTCAGATACGTGTTTTTTTACTTTTGCCCAGGCCGCTTTGTTTGTTAGTGCCTCCTTGCAGTTAAATTGGAATACAGCAATTTTGTAGTCACCACAGTGAATTGATAGGTGCCAAAATACCTTTTATTCCGTATACATTTCAGATACGTGTTTTTTTCACTTTGGCGCAGGCCAGCTTTGTTGATAGAGCCACCTTGCAGTTAAATTTGAATACAGCAATTTTGTAGTCACCACAGGTGAATTGATAGGTGCCAAAAATACCTTTTATTATCCGTATACATTTCAGATACGTGTTTTTTTCACTTTGGCGCAGGCCAGCTTTGTTGATAGAGCCACCTTGCAGTTAAATTTGAATACAGCAATTTTGTAGTCACCACAGGTGTACTGATAGGTGCCAAAAATACCGTTTATTATCCGTATACATTTCAGATACGTGTTTTTTTCACTTTTGCCCAGTCCAGCTTTGTTGATAGAGCCACCTTGCAGTTAAATTTGAATACAGCAATTTTGTAGTCACCACAGGTGAATTGATAGGTGCCAAAAATACCTTTTATTATCCGTATACATTTCAGATACGTGTTTTTTCACTTTGGCACAGGCCAGCTTTGTTGATAGAGCCACCTTGCAGTTAAATTTGAATACAGCAATTTTGTAGTCACCACAGGTGTATTGATAGGTGCCAAAAATACCGTTTATTATCCGTATACATTTCAGATAGGTGTTTTTTTTCACTTTTGGTCAGTCAAGCTTGTTGATAGAGTACCTTGCAGTTAAATTTGAATACAGCAATTTTGTTTTGATTTTAGGGATTTGAGAATAGCTGTGATTTGCCGTCTTTTAATAAGAGACTTTCCAAAACTCTTCCATACCTTCTCAAATTTTTATCTTTCTGAACATGGAGCGAAATTCAGGTGGTAAACGAGCAAAGAGGGGGGTAGGACATGGAGGTAGAGGTACGAGAGAAGGTGCTCCTTCCAGTGCTGGCGACAACACGCATGCCAGCGGATCGTCGGTTGCAGGACCGTCAGGCCTGTCATCGCTGGGTCAGGGCCCTGTGAATCTCAGTAACGAACAGCGTCGCCAATCTGTTCTTCAGTGGTTAATGCAACCTGCATCCAGCAGTCTTACCTCCTCGTCCTCCCATTCCCGGCCACAAATGTCGTCATCAGCATCATCATCATCCGTCCAACATGAAGCAAAGGCAGCCCAAATGTCAACTCGTGTACCCACCACTGTGGATAATCCATTTTCTGAAGACCTCTTTGATGAAAAAATGCGATTGGGGTCAGAAGGCATGTTAAAAGATCAAGAGGCCAAAGAGGATGATTTTGTCTGCTCTGACGCCCAGTTACTGATGCCATCAGAGGAGATAAGGAAGCGGTCAATGGCAAAAATCCCGGGCGGGTCGGCAACGCCTTGCAGTGCCCCTTGCTTGTAGCCCCAGCTTCTGGATGCATGAAAGTCAGGATGACCAAGTCACCTGTGTTGATGATAGATGATGATGACGACATTGCGGATCCATCGTGGTCTTTTCGCAGAATTTGCTTGCGAGCGCTTCATCCTGGACGAGGAGGAAGACGATGGGGTAGTGTAATATGGGTCCCGCCTCAAAAAGGGAGAGGGCGGTCGCACAAGTCCGCTGATATGATCTCCCCAGCCACGGTCAGCGGAAACCCCGCTCCTCGCTTATCGCCGTCAAAAAGGTCCATGACCTCTCAAGCCTGGGCCTTCTTTGAGCTTTGTTCTGATTCTCGCAGCGATGTCATATGCCGCCTTTGCCGTAAACGCATAAGTAGAGGCAAGAATCTTAGGTGTTTAACCACCACCAACAGTTAGTCCAATGCAGCGAATGCATGGGGTTGAATTTGGGGCAAACTTGGCCAAAAAAAGGC